>WNGS01158344.1:6325-13825 GCA_020271785.1 Procambarus virginalis
TGAGTGTGTGTGGGTGTGTGTGTGGTTGTGTCGGTGGCGTGTGTGGTGTGGTGTGTGTGTGTGTGTGTGTGTGGCGTGTGTGTGTGTGCTGTTGCGTTGGTGTGCGCTTGCCGTCTGGGTGCTTGATGAGCTGTGGCGTGTTGGTTGCGTGTGTGGTCGCTGCCCTCCTTGTTGCGGTGTGTGGTGTGGTGTGCTTGGTGTGTCGTGTTGTGCGTGTGTGATGTGTGTGACCAGTATTCGGGGGTGTAGAGTGGTGGCTCACCAGCGTGACCTGCGTCAGTTAGGTAGGAGCCGTGCGGTAGTGATGCAGGCATATTTGGCGCCACTCACGTCTCGCATAACGGTCCCGGCCTGGACACACACACTGCCTTACATCCAACATTTACATGCAGTAAAAAAAAACGTTGCAACTTAAACATATTTCGGTTCTAAACTAGTATACCTATTTTAGTTTCCCCCCTTTAATGTGACAAAAATATTACAATTTCTGTGCCAGAGTCTGTGAAAATTTTGTTGAAATCTCTTGTCATTCTCGGTTTCTTAAAAAGAGAAATTGATAGAGGCGTGCGTGTGTGGGAGAGGTGTCCCGTCATGCTGGCGGCCTCCGACACGACTCGGAGAAGCCAGGCTGTGGAAACCCTCTTAAGTTATATAAGAATACAGTTGGTCAACTAGCGACGGATAAGTGTTTGGACTAGCTACTTTTGTATGGTCGCAGTTGTCAAGTGTGAATATGGTGGAGGGCCCGTCCAGCCGGGGAGGGCCGTCAGCTGGAGAGGGCCCGGCCGCACTGACATGTGCCAATGCACACAGTTGTCCCGAGGGGGCAGGCGTCCAGGGTGCCTACATCTGTGTCTAACAACTCGCGTTATCTTTTCTTCCTGGGAAGCGCACAAGGTCGTGGAGAATACTTCATCCTTCTCTTTACGTGTCGGCTAATTGGCAGTGATCACTGACATGGTGGCAGCTGTAACATGTCGTGGGCATTACTCTCCACAAGTGCGACAACACTTAATGAGAAGAGCTCACAGGTGGGTGGCCTTGGCCCAGCCTGGCTTCAGGTTACTATTATCTCTTGAGACTGCATCTGGGATGCTCTTGGACGCGGGTTGAATCCTCCCACGGCCCTTGGGTTTTGTTCTCTTGACTGTAAATGGCGGTCAGCAGAGTGGTTAAACGACGGGACGGTGAGTAAAGCGAGGCAACAGCTGTAGGGGAGGACGATTGTGGACTGGCAGGTGTGACGAGGCGCAGACTAATGACTCCACTACTGGAGCCCGGATCTGTTATTAACAACATGGCGGAGAGGGACGTCCTTCCACACTCTACAAAATCAAAGCTTCATTCATAAGCTTGTACATATGTATTGGGTAACTTTACATTAAATTGTCATATTTTAAGTACTCGAGTCACGATAACAACAGCACCATAGGCTCGTAGACATTTATCAATATGGTACTGTATAATTATGATTAGACGTTTTATTTGTAGGGCCCACCACCGTCTGTGGCACTGGTGGGTGTAAGGCCCACCACCGTCTGTGGCACACGGTGGGTGTAGGGCCCACCACCGTCTGTGGCACTGGTGGGTGTAGGGCCCACCACCGTCTGTGACACTGGTGGGTGTAGGGCCCACCACCGTCTGTGACACTGGTGGGTGTAGGGCCCACCACCGTCTGTGGCACGGTGGGTGATAGGGCCCACCCCGTACCTGTGGCATGGTGGGGTGTAGGGCCCACCACCGTCGTGGCACTGGTGGGTGTAGGGCCACAACCGTCTGTGTGCACTTGGTGGGTGTAGGGCCCACCCCCGTCTGTGCCGGGTGTGGGCAGCTCTAAGCGTGGGTGTAATGGACACCACTCCACCGTGTGTCAGCTATTAGTCGCGTAACTTCAACCTTGTCCGTAGGGCTAAACTCTTCAGATTGGCAACAAAGTGAAGCAAGATACCCAACTAACCAATGGTAGGCTGACCTTCTCTGCTTGAACGGGTTCGGGCTTAGTAGTAGTTTTTTTTTTTTTTTTGCATGGTCGTGGCGCAGGGAAGTGATGTGGTGGTGGTGGGGGGGGAGAATTATTGATGGTGAGGTATAATGTTAAAGTGGGGGGCCCGTGGGGGGGGGGGGGTGCACCAAATACCCATTCTGTCAGTGGGTAAAAGTTAAGAGGCACATAATGGGTCAGATCTGAACACCCCCTCTCCCATTTTTTTTAAGCTGAGCAAGTTAGTATTAATAATGTAGTTACAAGATTTAACTATAGCAAGGGTATTCAGGAGGTTTAACAAGAGGTTCAACAGACGTTTAGTATAGTTACTTATGCCCCCCCCCCCATACTGTCTGTGCGTGAATGGTAGAAGCTGTACCTTGAGGTTACCTTGTATGGCAATTAACTATGGCCACATATGGGTTAAAGTACTAGACTAATGAGCTTTAAGCTAAACAGGTTATACATTTTAGTGAGGTAGGTGCGTATAAATTTCATTTGCCTATCGTGCACCTCATGCCCATACACTGGCCGTGGATGGAAAGTTACTCACCCGCGTGCACTTACCCTAGGGAAGCCGGTCGGCCGAGAGGACAGACACTGGACTTATGATCCTGTGGTCCCGGGTTCGATCCCAAGCGCCGGCGAGAAACAATGGGCAGGAGTTTCTTTCACCCTATGCCCCTGTTACCTAGCAGTAAAAGTACCCTGGGTGTTAGTCAGCTGTTCACGGGCTGTTCCTGGGGGTGGAGGCTGGTCGAGGACCGGCGCCGCGGGGACACTTAACCCGACATCATCTCAAGATATCTCAAGATAACCCTGCACGGTAGGCAAACTTGGCATATCTACACACGCACACACGCCCGCCGTGTATGTAATTTTCATCCCGGACGTAGGTTCGAACCCTCATCACGGCCCCTTGGGATTTGTTCATTGGCATTGTCTTAAGATTTCTGACAGTAGTAAGATTTCTGTGTAGTAGATTAAGTTCTCACAGTGAATCCTTGACCTTCAGGTCGGGCTTGGGGAGGGCGGAGCAGAACTACTCCAGAACCCCATCAAGCAGTACAAATTTATGAAATACCTAAATAATATTTAATTTGTGAGGGTATATCTAAATTCGAATAAATATTCCATTCTTCTCAGAGTTGCAGTGGTGTGTTTGCCAAAGTTTTGTTGAAACAGTTTACATTTGCCTCAGGTGACATAACAGGTTGCAGGCGCGAGTCACAAATAACGTGGCTGAAGTATGTTGACCAGACCACACACTAGAAGTGAAGGGACGACGATATTTCGGTCCGTTCTGAACCATTCAAGTCGTTGAGATTGAAATGGTCCAAGACCGGACCCGAGAGTCGTCGTCCCTTCACGTTTCTGTGTGGTCTGGTCACATAAACTGGTATGCAAAACTCGAAGAGATTCATAAACCGTGTCTAAGCCGAGCCGTAGTGACATGTAGGAGTCTGGCCATTATTAGCTGGTCCATAGATTGTGTGGTGCTCTTGCATGAAACCAGTATGATAATAGAGGGAATAGCTGTGTAGACTTCACTGTTTGGCATCTAGGGTGGGCGTCGGAGGGTTGTTCTGTTCTCGGGCTGGTATAGGCAATCTAGGGACTATTCACGAGCTGTTACGCAAGCACTTCGAACCTGTACATCTTTCTCTCAATTCTTTGCTGACTTTGTTTACAATTAATTAAACGGTAATGAGCTCCGAAGCACCAGGAAGGCTGTTTATAACAATAAACAACAGTTGATTGAAACTTTCATGCTTGTAACCTGTTTAATAAATGTAACCAAAATCCGTCAAAGATTGAGGAAAGAAATACACGTTCAAAAGTACTTGCATAACTGCTTCGTAATTCTGGCCCTGGGTTCTCTAGACATGAAGTTTTACACTTGGGACGAGTGTGGGGGTACTTCCGGGAAGTCCTTCACAATCTGTGGCTTATCGTTGTAATGCGTGGCCGGACCTTTGGTGCAGGACGGCCGCACTCACCCGGCTGCATGGACACTTCACCAACACTCATCCGGCCCTTAGCTTCCTCTGGGTATATTGCCTGATTATGCCTTAACCGAACGTGGGGCATGTAAGCTGGTCCTACCCACCGCATTATCTTTCATCAAGTCCCGCATAGCATTATCGTTAACTGCCTCTCCACCCGTTCCTTGTTCTTGCTACTACGAGCTAAGATGTTTTCATACATTTCTATGGTCACCTGCATGAAATTTCCTTCTGTGGTGTCTCGTTCTGCCGTTGCCCCTATTTTTTTTTTCGTCCGTATCTACCGATGATCTTATATACAAAGGTCATGTCTGTTTCGTCTCTTAAAGTGATGAAGGAAGATCCGCCTTCCTTATCGTATTCGAAGCCTTACATTTCTGGAACCAGTCTTGTGGCATTCCCAGAACCTTCTCGAACTTTGCTTCGTGTTTTTTTTTTTTGCGTGTCGTGTCTTTCATTTTCCACATAAGGAATGTGGATTCTGTCCATCTTGTCTATGCTTATCATATTCTTGTACATTGTACTCGTGTCTCAGTTGATCCTTCTAGTGTCTTATTGTTTCCTTTAGCTTGTCAATTCTTGTATTATGGCCCCACTAGCCTATGGGCTCTTAGTTCGTGTCACAATGTGGAACTTATTTCCTCATTAAAGTTGTATAAAGTGCCCAAATGTTTCCCAGTTTCGTGTGCGTTATGTTGATACAGACAGAAGACTGGAAAATGAAAAGTTCCCGTGCATGTCATCTGAGCTACGTGCCGTTGACCTGTAGCCGTGGCGCCGCCGCCGCCAAAGATCAAATCGTGCCCGCTCATTGAGCAGTATAGAATTAAATGTTCATCGAACACAGTAAATAACCTGAGAGGTCTAGCGTCACGGAGACCGTCCAGGATTTGATTTCAGTTGTGGGAGCCGGTCGGCCGAGACAGACAGCACGCTGATTGTATCCTTGGCCTGGGTTCGATTCCAGGCGCCGGCGAGAAACATGGGCAGAGTTTCTTTCACCCTATGCCCTGTTACCTAGCAGTAAAATAGATACCTGGGTGTTAGTCAGCTGTCACGGGCTGCTTCCTGGGGGTGGACTGCCTGGTCGAGGATCGGGCCGCGGGGACACTAAAAGCCCCGAAACATCTCAAGATAACCTCAAGATAGTCACTGCGTGCGTGTAGCCGGCCTATCATTGACAAGTACAGCGGTCTGAAGGCAAACCTCTGTTGATTGTCAATGATAGGCCGGCTACACGCACGCAGTGACTATCTTGAGGTTATCTTGAGATGATTTCAGGGGCTTTTAGTGTCCCCGCGGGCCCGATCCTCGACCAGGCGTCCACCCCCAGGAAGCAGCCCGTGACAGATGACTAACACCCAGGTATCTATTTTACTGCTAGGTAACAGGGGCATAGGGGGGGGTGGGTAAAGAAACTCTGCCCATTGTTTCTCGCCGGCGCCTGGCTTCGAACCCAGGACCACAAGTCCAGTGTGCTGTCGGGTCGGCCGACCGGCTCCCACAACTGAAATCAAATCCTGGGACGGTCTCCGTGACGCTAGACCTCTCAGGTTATTTACTGTGTCGATGAACATTTAATTCTATACTGCTCAATGAGCGGCACGATTTGCATCTTTGGCGGCGGCGGCGCCACGGCTACAGGTCAACGGCACGTAGCTCAGTGACATGCACGGGAACTTTTCATTTTCCAGTCTTCTGTCTGTATCAACATAACGCACACGAAACTGGACACATTTGGGCACTTTATACAACTTTAATGAGGAAATAAAAGTTCGCACATTGTGACACGAAGACTAAGAGCCCTAGAGGCTAGTGGGGCCATAATACAAGAATTGACAAGCTAAAGGAAACAATAAGACACTAGAAGGATCAACTGAGACACGAGTACAATGTACAAGAATATGATAAGCATAGACAAGAATGGACAGAATCCACATTCCTTATGTGGAAAATGAAAGACACGACACGCAAAAAAAAAAAACACGAAGGCAAAGTTCGAGAAGGTTCTGGGAATGCCACAAGACTGGTTCCAGAAATGTAGGCTTCGAATACGATAAGGAAGGCGGATCTTCCTTCATCACTTAAGAGACGACAGACATGACCTTTGTATATAAGATCATCGGTAGATACGGACGAAAAAAAAAACTAGGTGCAACGGGCAGAACGAGACACCACAGAAGGAAATTTCATGCAGGTGACCATAGAAATGTATGAAACATCTTAGCTCGTAGTAGCAAGAAAACGGAACGGGTGGAGAGGCAGTTAAACGATAATGCTATGCGGGACTTGGATGAAGATATGCTGTGGGTAGGACACCATTACATGCCCCACGTTCGGTTAAGGCATAATCAGGCAATATACCCAGAGGAAGCTAAGGGCCGGATGAGTGTTGGTGAAGTGTCCATGCAGCCGGGTGAGTGCGGCCGTCCTGCACCAAAGGTCCGGCCACGCATTACAACGATAAGCCACAGATTGTGAAGGATTCCCTGAAGTACCCCACACACTCGTCCCAAGTGTAAACTTCATGTCTAGATAACCAGGGGCCAGATTCACGAAGCAGTTATGCAAGTACTTACGAACCTGTCTGTACATCTTTCCTCAATCTTTGACGGATTTGGTTACATTTATTAAACAGGTTACAAGCATGAAAAGTTCCCAATCAACTGTTGTTATTGTTATAAACAGCCTCCTGGTGCTTCGGAGCTCATTAACCGTTTAATAATTGTAAACAAAGCAGCCAAAGATTGAGAAAAGATGTACAGGTTCGTAAGTGCTTGCGTAACTGCTTCGTGAATAGTCCCTAGATTGCCTATACGCAGCCCGAGAACAGCAACACCCTCCGACGCCACCCTGTAGATGCCAAACAGTGAAGTCTACACTAGCTATTCCCTCTATTATCATACTGTTTCATGCAAGAGCACCCACACATCTATGGACCAGCTAATAATGGCCAGACTCCTACATGTCACTACGGCTCGGCTTAGACACGGTTTATGAATCTCTTCGAGTTTTGCATAACCAGTTTATGTAGACCAGACCACACACTAGAAAGTGAAGGGACGACGACGTCTTGGTCCGTCCTGGACCATTATCAAGTCGCAATCGACTTGAGAATGGTCCAGGACGGACCGAAATATCGTCGTCCCTTCACTTTCTAGTGTGTGGTCTGGTCAACATACTTCAGCCACATTATTGTGACTCGTCGTCTGCACCTGTTTATGTAGACCTGAGCAAATGTAAACTGTTTCAGCAAAACTTTGCACACACACACTGCAACTCTGAGATAGAATGTGAACATTTTATTCAGAATTTAGATATACCTCACAAATTAAAATATTATTTAGGTATTTCATAAATTTGTACTGCTTGATGGGGTTCTGGGAGTAGTTCTGCTCCGCCCTCCCCAAGCCCGACCTGAGGTCAGGATTCACTTGTGAGAACTTGGTCCAACAGGACCAAGAAATCTTACTACTGTCAGAAATCTTAAGACATATGCCAATGAACAAA
>WNGS01158345.1:0-11035 GCA_020271785.1 Procambarus virginalis
TTGACCAGTTAAAATGTGACGTACTAGTAAACATTAAAGCCTTGCAATATTATCATTCTCTGTGCATCAGCTTCCAAAGGTCAGGTGTGACGCTCAGGTCAGTATGTTTCTGGTTAGGCAAAACAGTTGCAGTTTTTTCAGTTGCATTTTTTGTTACAGTTGCAAATCGAGAGAGCAGCCCAGTTACATTGCAATCAATTCTGAAGTGCATGGACTCTGCAGTAGGGGATACGCTTCTCTTCTCTTGCAAATTGTGTAGTTATCACCGACAGAATTGCACGTTCATTTGCAAAGTCTGTTGCGATTGTATGCTGTAATATTACATTCCGGGATTCAAAGGTCAGGCTGCGAGCAGCCGCGTCCAACAGCCTGCTTGACTAGACGACCAACCGGAGGCCTGGTCGGAGACCGGGCCGCTGGGCCTTTGATCCCTGGAGCCTCCACAAGAAAGACTGCAACCCGTTTTATTGGTCTCCCTCAACTTGCAAAATGTAGCGTGTTAACCAACCAGCGAAGCACACACCCATGCCACCCACTTAACCCAACCAGCTGACACATGGAAAAATGTGGATTTTTGTGAGCCTCTGCTTTTCATAGACGTTGCCTTTGGTATGTTGGTTACCATAACGTACGATAAGCGACGTTTTAGGCAAGGACGGATTGAAAATCAGGTATTCGACAGCTTGAGAGAATCATATTTTCTATATTCCTAAGCTTGTTCAACGCCTGAGCGTTGACAATTAACAACAATTAAGTGTTACAAGTGTTATACTACAAAAGAGCAGTATAGCTGTTTGTGCTACGCTATACTGCAAAAGAGAAGTACAGCACTTTGTGCTGAACTGTACTACAAAATAACAGTATAGCACATTCCTGCCGAGAGACAGAGCAATCTCTGACTTTTGCATAACACATTTCTTTAAAAAAACGCGCAGGTGTACATATGAACAGGTCCTCAAGTAACTCCTGCATGAAGGAAGTGACGTTTCCTCTCGAAACGTGAGTCGTTCGTGTTTCATGGGCTTGAACACTCTCATTACTTGACGGCAGATAATCAAGTAACATTCTGCGCCTCAATCAATCATCAGCGGTCTTGCTGACGCATCGTGTCATAGATCTCCTCCCATATCTTGGCACTAAGTCAAGTGACTTGTAAATCGTCTTCAATGAATATGTCGTCAGAGATATATACCATACTCCACCTTGTTTGAACAAAGCATTACATATAAAGACAGATACAAGCAGCCTACACTACAGACCTACACCTGTGAGAAACAGTAACACCAGGTCATACCTGTGTGAGGGACCTGGTGATTACCCGGCCATACCTGTGTGAGGGACCTGGTGATTACCCGGCCATACCTGTGTACTCACCTAATTGTACTCACCTAATTGTGCTTGCGGGGGTTGAGCTTTGGCTCTTTGGTCCCGCCTCTCAACTGTCAATCAACTGGTGTACAGATTCCTGAGCCTACTGGGCTCTATCATATCTACATTTGAAACTGTGTATGGAGTCAGCCTCCACCACATCACTTCCTAGTGCATTCCATTTACTAACTACTCTGACACTGAAAAAGTTCTTTCTAATGTCTCTGTGGCTCATTTGGGTACTCAGCTTCCACCTGTGTCCCCTTGTTCGCGCCCCTCCAGTGTTGAATAGTTCATCCTTGTTTACCCGGTCAATTCCCCTGAGGATTTTGTAGGTTGTGATCATGTCCCCCCTTACTCTTCTGTCTTCCAGTGTCGTAAGTTGCATTTCCCGCAGCCTTTCCTCATAACTCATGCCTCTTAGTTCTGGGACTAGTCTAGTAGCATACCTTTGGACTTTTTCCAGCTTCGTCTTGTGCTTGACAAGGTACGGGCTCCATGCTGGGGCCGCGTACTCCAGGATTGGTCTTACATATGTGGTGTACAAGATTCTGAATGATTCCTTACACAGGTTCCTGAACGCCGTTCTGATGTTAGCCAGCCTCGCATATGCCGCAGACGTTATTCTCTTTATGTGGGCTTCAGGAGACAGGTTTGGTGTGATATCAACTCCTAGATCTTTCTCTCTGTCTGTTTCATTAAGTACTTCATCACCTATTCTGTATCCTGTGTCTGGCCTCCTGTTTCCACTGCCTAGTTTCATTACTTTGCATTTACTTGGGTTGAACTTCAACAGCCATTTGTTGGACCATTCACTCAGTCTATCTAGGTCATCTTGTAGCCTCCTACTATCATCCTCTGTTTCAATCCTCCTCATAATTTTTGCATCGTCGGCAAACATTGAGAGGAACGAATCTATACCCTCTGGGAGATCATTTACATATACCAGAAACAGTATAGGTCCAAGGACTGACCCCTGCGGGACTCCACTTGTAACGTCTCGCCAATCTGAGACTTCACCCCTCACACAGACTCGTTGTCTCCTGTTGCTTAGGTACTCCTCTATCCACCGGAGTACCTTCCCTTTCACTCCAGCCTGCATCTCCAACTTTCGCACTAGCCTCTTGTGTGGCACTGTATCAAAGGCTTTCTGACAATCCAAAATATGCAGTCTGCCCACCCTTCTCTTTCTTGCCTTATTTTGTTGCCTGGTCGTAGAATTCAAGTAACCCTGTGAGGCAGGACCTGCCATCCCTGAACCCATGTTGATGCTGTGTTACAAAGTTCCTTCGCTCCAGATGCTCCACTAGTTTTTTTCGCACAATCTTCTCCATCAGCTTGCATGGTATGCAGGTTAGGGACACTGGCCTGTAGTTCAGTGCCTCCTGTCTATCCCCTTTCTTGTATATCGGGACTACGTTAGCTGCTTTCCAAATATCTGGCAGTTCCCCTGTTGCCAGTGATTTGTTATACACTATGGAGAGTGGTAGGCACAGTTCTCTTGCTCCTTCCTTTAGAACCCATGGGGAGATTCCATCTGGGCCTATAGCCTTTGTCACATCCAACTCTAGTAAACACTTCCTTACTTCCCCGCTGGTAATCTCAAAGTCTTCCAGTGGTTCCTGGTTAGCTATTCCCTCTCTTACCTCTGGAATTTCTCCTTGCTCGAAGGTGAAGACCTCCTGGAATTTCTTATTCAACTCCTCACACACTTCCTTGTCATTTGTAGTGAATCCTTCCGCCCCTATCCTCAGTTTCATAACCTGTTCCTTTACTGTTGTTTTTCTCCTGATGTGGCTATGCAACAATTTAGGCTGAGTCTTTGCCTTGCTTGCGATGTCATTTTCGTATTGTCTTTCTGCCTCTCTTCTCATCCTGACATATTCATTCCTGGCATTCTGGTATCTTTCTCTGCTCTCCAGTGTCCTGTTATTCCTATAGTTTCTCCATGCCCTTTTACTTTGCTGCTTAGCTAGCCTACATCTCTGATTAAACCATGGGTTTCTCATTTTCATTTCTCTGTTTTCCTTTTGGACTGGGACAAATTTGTTTGCTGCGTCCTTGCACTTCTGCGTGATGTAATCCATCATATCTTGAGCCGTCTTTCCCCTGAGCTCTGTTTCCCATGCTATTTCTGTCAGAAATTTTCTTATCCCCTCATAGTTTCCCTTTCGGTATGCTAACCTTTTGGTTTCGGTATCCCTCCTCGAGTTCAATAACCCTTCTTCAACCAAGTACTCAAACACCAGTACACTGTGGTCGCTCATTCCTACTGGGTCCTCAAAACCGATTTCTCTTATGTCGGAGTGGTTCAGAGTGAAGACTAGGTTCGAGTCTCGCTGGTTCGTCATTGCCTCTCATCCTTGTGGGTTCTCCGACATGCTGGGTTAAAAAGTTTCTTGTGTGAGGGACCTGGAGAGTACCTGACCATACCTGTGTGAGGGACCTGGTGAGTACCTGGCCATACATGTGTGAGGGACCTGGAGAGTACCTGACCATATATGTGTGAAGGACCTGGAGAGTACCTGGCCATACCTGTACTCACCTAGTTGTACTCACCTAGTTGTGCTTGCGGGGGTTGAGCTCTGGCTCTTTGGTCCCGCCTCTCAACCGTCAATCAACAGGTGTACAGTTTCCTGAGCCTAATGGGCTCTATCATATCTACACTTGAAACTGTGTATGGAGTCAGCCTCCACCACATCGCTTCCTAATGCATTCCATTTGTCAACCACTCTGACACTAAAAAAGTTCTTTCTAATATCTCTGTGGCTCATTTGGGCACTCAGTTTCCACCTGTGTCCCCTAGTGCGTGTGCCCCTTGTGTTAAACAGCCTGTCTTTATCAACCCTGTCGATTCCCCTGAGAATCTTGAATGTGGTGATCATGTCCCCCCTAACTCTTCTGTCTTCCAACGAAGTGAGGTTTAATTCCTGCAGTCGCTCCTCGTAGCTCATACCTCTCAGCTCGGGTACTAGTCTGGTGGCAAACCTTTGAACCTTTTCCAGTTTAGTCTTATGCTTGACTAGATAGGGACTCCATGCTGGAGCCGCATACTCCAGGATTGGTCTGACATATGTGGTATATAATGTTCTGAAAGATTCCTTACACAAGTTTCTAAAGGCCGTTCTTATGTTAGCCAACCTGGCATATGCTGCTGATGTTATCCTCTTGATATGAGCTTCAGGGGACAGGTCTGGCGTGATATCAACCCCCAGGTCTTTCTCTCTCTCTGACTCTTGAAGTATTTCATCTCCCAAATGATACCTTGTATCTGGTCTCCTGCTTCCTACCCCTATCTTCATTACATTACATTTGCTTGGGTTAAACTCTAACAGCCATTTGTTCGACCATTCCTGCAGCTTGTCCAGGTCTTCTTGAAGCCTCAAGCTGTCCTCCTCTGTCTTAATCCTTCTCATAATTTTGGCGTCGTCAGCAAACATTGAGAGGAATGAGTCTATACCCTCTGGGAGATCATTTACGTATATCAGAAACAGGATAGGTCCAAGTACAGAGCCCTGTGGGACTCCACTGGTGACTTCACGCCAGTCTGAGGTCTCACCCCTCACTGTAACTCTCTGCTTCCTATTGCTTAGGTACTCCCTTATCCACTGGAGCGCCCTACCAGTTACTCCTGCCTGTTTCTCCAGCTTATGCATCAACCTTTTATGGGGTACTGTGTCAAAGGCTTTCCGACAGTCCAAAAAAATGCAGTCCGCCCATCCTTCTCTTTCTTGCTTAATCTTGTCACCTGATCGTAGAATTCTATCAAGCCTGTAAGGCAAGATTTACCCTCCCTGAACCCATGTTGATGGGTTGTCACGAAGTCTCTTCTCTCCAGATGTGTTACTAGGTTTTTTCTCACAATCTTCTCCATCACCTTGCATGGTATACAAGTTAAGGACACTGGCCTGTAGTTCAGTGCCTCTTGTCTGTCACCCTTTTTGTATATTGGTACTACATTAGCAGTCTTCCATATTTCTGGTAGGTCTCCCGTTTCCAGTGACCTACTATACACTATGGAGAGTGGCAAGCAAAGTGCTCCTGCACACTCTTTCAATACCCATGGTGAGATTCCGTCCGGCCCAACAGCTTTTCTCACATCCAGCTCCAATAGGAGCTTCTTGACCTCATCTCTTGTAATTTCGAACCTTTCCAAGATCACCTGGTTTGCTGCCACCTCTCCTAGCGCCGTGATTCTCCCTGTTCTATTGTAAAGACCTCCTGGAACCTTTTGTTGAGTTCTTCACACACCTCTTTGTCATTCTCTGTGTACCTGTCCTCGCCCACCCTAAGTTTCATCACCTGTTCCTTCACTGTTGTCTTCCTCCTGATGTGACTGTGTAGTAGCTTTGGTTCGGTCTTGGCTTTATTAGCTATATCATTTTCATACCTTTTCTCAGCTGCTCTTCTCACACTAACATACTCGTTCCTGGTTCTCTGGTATCTCTCTCTACTTTCTGGTGTTCTGTTATTACGGAAGTTCCTCCATGCCCTTTTGTTCAGCTCCTTTGCTTTCATACATTCCCTATTAAACCACGGATTCTTCCTTTGCTTCTCTGTTTTTTCCTGTCGGGCTGGGACAAACCTGCTTACAGCCTCCTGACATTTTTGGGTGACATAGTCCATCATGTCTTGTACGGACTTGGTTCCGAGTTCTGTGTCCCAATGTATATCCCATAGGAATTTATTCATCTCCTCATAGTTTCCCTTTCGGTACGCCAGCCCTTTGTTTCCCAGTTCTTTTTTGGGGGTGATAATTCCTAGCTCAACCAGGTACTCAAAGCTCAATACACTATGATCACTCATTCCCAAGGGGGCTTCCAACTTAACTTCCCTTATATCCGACTCATTTAGGGTAAATATCAGATCAAGCAAGGCTGGTTCATCCCCTCCTCTCATTCTTGTCGGTCCCTTGACGTGTTGACTTAGAAAGTTTCTTGTTGCCACATCCAGCAGCTTAGCTCTCCATGTGTCTGGGCCTCCATGTGGGTCTCTGTTCCCCCAATCTATCTTCCCATGGTTGAAGTCTCCCATGATTAGTAGTCTGGATCCATTCCTGCTAGCCACAGAAGCTGCTCTCTCTATTATATTGATGGTGGCCAAGTTGTTTCTATCATATTCCTGTCTGGGTCTTCTGTCATTCGGTGGGGGTTATATATGACTACTACTATAATTTTCTGTCCTCCAGTTGCTATGGTGCCTGATATGTAGTCACTGAAACCTTCACAGTTCTGAATTACCATCTCTTCGAAACTCCAACCTTCTCTTAGTAGCAAAGCTACACCACCTCCTCTCCGTTCTCTCTCTTTCTTCACTACATAGTAGCCCTGTGGAAACACTGCGTTTGTTATGGTTTTCGTTAGCTTTGTTTCTGTGAGTGCTATTATGTCTGGGTTTTCTTCTAGTGCCCATTCTCCGAGTTCACTTGTTTTTATTTGATATCTACAGCTGTAATTCCATCTATGTTAGTGTACATTGCTTTGAAGCTCACTTTCTTCTGTCCATTTTCTTGTCCCTTTCTTGGCGAGCATTCTGCTGGTGTGGGAAGCTGTTCCGTGGGTGAGAAGATCTGTGAGGTGGTTTGCAGGGTCTCAGAGGATTTGGGGTGGGGGTGGGGTTTTAAGGGAAGGGGGACAGATAGGGTGTGGGTTAAGGAGATAGGGGGACATGGAGGATACGGGGTAGGGGGGAGGAGGGATAGGGAGGGTATGGGATGAAGGGGAGAGGGGACAGGGGGAGAAAGGTGGGAGGGGGGACATGGTGGGAATGGGAAGGGGTGACAGGGTCAGAATGGGGTGGGGGGGAGGGAGGGTTGGGTGGGGGCAGGTAGGGTGAGGGGAAGGGAGGGTTTCTATGCAGAGGGGGTGGTGGTGTTGCCCTCCCCTCTGGTGTTGCTGGGATGCTGGTTTTGGGTTCCCCTCTTGTCTCTGGGACTGTTGTGTTGGGGGCTGTGATTTCCTGGTTCGCTCCTCTCTCCCTGCGCTTCCTCCTTGCCTCTGCTGCCCTGGCTCTCTCCCCCTTCGTCCTGTCCCTCTTCAGGAATACTTTTTTGTATCCCTCCACATGCTGTAGATGACTCTACCTTTCGAGAATATCCTCCTTCGTGGCTTCGTTTGTAAACACCACCTTTACAATTCGGTTTCTGTCCTTGTTGTACCAGCCCAACCTGAAAACCTTCTCAATGTTTTGTTCAGCCCCTTCCATCTGTAAGCCCCTCAGTAGCCCACGTACTGCATCTCTATCCTTGCTATTCCATTCTTGCCTGTTGGATCCTTCCTGTTCTTTGATGTCTACAACTACCACTGATCTTTTTCTCTCCAGCAGCTGAGTGGTGCACCTTGCTGTTTCCTGTGAGGTAGCTGCTTGCATGGTTACCTCCCTCACTGTGTCCATTGCTTCTGAGCTCTTTTTCAGTCTTTCCGCAAGTGTTTCAGGTACAGACGTATTTCCTTCCAATGTAACATTCTCACCTTCCCTTTGGATGATAATCTGATGCTCAGTCCTCTATTTTTCTCTGTGAGGGATTTGATCTCCTCCCTTGCTGATGTCAGCTCACTTTGCAGGTTGTTAATTGTAATCCTCATTTCACGAATCTCCCTCCTGAATTCCTCCAGAACTTGGGTTAACATTTCCTTCGTTTGGTCACTCTGGGTGTTTCCTGTGTCCCTGTTGCGTCCTCCTGCCATTTTGCCCCTTGTCAAGAGAGAGAGCAAGAGAGAGAGAGAGCAAGAGAGAGAGCAAGAGAGAGAGAGCAAGAGAGAGCAAGAGAGAGAGAACAAGAGAGAGAGAGAGAACAAGAGAGAGAGAGAGAGAGAGAGAGAGAGAGAGAGAGAGAGAGAGAGAGAGAGAGAGAGAGAGAGAGAGAGAGAGAGAGAGAGAGAGAGAAAGAAAGAGAGAGAGAGAGAGAGGACAGAGAGAACGTGTGTGTGTTTGTGTGTGTGCGTGGGATGAGGGTTAAGAGGAGGTGTTGTCTGCAGCTTACGGCAGGTAAGAGAGGGTATGGATTATGAGTGAGGTTTTATCCCCTTTCCACGAAAGGTGTTAATCCCTTCTAGCCTGACTGGACGTATATGTGTGTGCATGTGTTTGTTTTTGCGTGTGCTTGCAAACGTACGTGTGCATGCTTGCGTGCGTGCCTGTGTGCGTGCGTGTGTTACAGGGGTCCAGTAAAATGTCAACCTCTATCCAAAATGAGCCACTTTGATATCTTAAATGTATCTGATATACTGAACAAGAATTTGGTAATATTTTACCTCTGTACACCTGAAGAATTGACCGGTACCTACCTGTCAGCCTCCCGCTCACACAACCAGGTGAATAATTACGATGCTGGATGACGAAGTGCTCTGTCATCGTCTCCCACGTGGTGATTCACTAATCCAGTAGATTGATGATGGCGGTTCTTCTCTATCTAACACAAATCTCTGGAGTCAGTCACTGTATCGGTGTGTCTGTTGTGTTACAGTTCACCAATTCACTGTACCACTGATCACTTGATCCAATATGTAAACAAAGCCTTGTGGGCCCTCCCACGTGGCCTGTCTGGTGAATTGACTGTTCAACACAAAGTTCTAGTGATAGCACTGTATTTTTTCTTTCCTATTCGCGGCGGTTATACACTTTGTGATACCCCAAGATCTGTGATCTGTCACTGTAGCCTTAATTAACCCAAAAATATTGGCGTTTATTGTAGCGCGTGACCCCAGCGACCCTCCCTCCACGGCTGACTGAGCGGAACTCCGTGAAGGACCTGCAGAATACCATCAGGCCATACCTGTGTGCGGGACCTGGAGAGTACCATAAGGTCCTATCTGTGTGAGGGACCAGGAGAGTACCATCAGGCTATACCTTTGTGAGGGACCAGGAGAGTACCACCAGGCCATACCTGTACTCACCTAATTGTACTCACCTAATTGTGCTTGCGGGGGTTGAGCTTTGGCTCTTTGGTCCCGCCTCTCAACTGTCAATCAACAGGTGTACAGATTCCTGAGCCTACTGGGCTCTATCATATCTACACTTGAAACTGTGTATGGAGTCAGCCTCCACCACATCACTTCCTAGTGCATTCCATTTATTAACTACTCTGACACTGAAAAAATTCTTTCTAACGTCTCTGTGGCTCATCTGGGTACTAAGTTTCCACCTGTGTCCCCTTGTTCGTGTCCCACCCGTGGTGAAGAGTTTCTCTTTGTCCGCCCTGTCAATTCCCCTGAGAATTTTGTAGGTGGTTATCCTGTCTCCCCTTACTCTTCTGTTTTCCAGGGATGTGAGGTTCAGCTCCTTTAGCCTTTCCTCGTAGCTCAATCCTCTCAGTTCCGGGACGAGCCTGGTGGCATACCGCTGAATCTTCTCTAACTTTGTCTTGTGTTTAACTAGGTATGGACTCCAGGCTGGAGCTGCATACTCCAGGATTGGTCTTACATAAGTGGTATACAGGGTTCTGAAAGATTCCTTACACAAATTTCTAAAGGCAGTTCTTATGTTGGCCAGTCTAGCATATGCCGCTGATGATATTCTTTTGATGTGGGCTTCTGGGGACAGGTTCGGTGTGATATCAACCCCCAGATCTTTCTCTCTATTTGACTCTTGTAGGATTTCCCCTCCCAAATGATTCCTTGTGTTCAGCCTCCTGCTCCCTTCTCCTAATTTCATCACCTTACACTTTCCCGAGTTGAACTTTAGCAGCCATTTTCTAGACCATTCCTCCAGTTTACCTGTGTGAGGGACCTGGTGAATACCATCAGGTAATACCAGTGTAATTGAGAATACCACCCCAAATTTATGACAGGGAAGGCAGAAGAGTATTCCTAGCCACAGCTGAGACAGTAATCAGGAAAGTACCAAACCACATCTGGTACCACGGAAAATACCAGGCATCAGCTGTCAAAAGGAGAGTACCAGGCCCCCCCCCCCTTTCCCACCTGCGAGACAGACTAGGTGACAAATATTAAGATAAAATAACATTTTCTTTAACATAATAACATACCCAAGCAGGGATATACTAATGTCGTTGGTGTAGACAATGTTTCCAACAGGTCCTTCCTACTAGCGCAGCCAGGCCCTGATAAATCTGGTCAACAGTCACGACTCACGGCCTCAGACACACCCACATATTACCCCACCGTCGTCCCTATAAATCTTGTGAATGACTTCCCGTTGTGGCAAGGTGGAGAATATATTCTGCAGACGCTTGTAGGATATGTCCTGCCTGGAGGGTATATTTAGTGGATTGTCTGAGGCCCAGGCTTGGTTACTGTATGTTTTGGGTGGTGTGTGTTGGTGTGATGTTTCCCATTTGTGGTGTGTGGGTGATGTTTTACATGTAGCTATCACTTACAATGTATACTAACAGGTGTCTTGTCACATATATGTATACTAATGGGTGTTTCTCACATATGATACACAAATATTTTGTAAACTTGCTTCTGTACTCTGCAGAAGATAATATACTTTGGTGTACAACTGCCATTATGTTAATAATTCCGTTTTCGTCTTTCACTGTTAAGGGACGTTGCCTTCCCTTTGATCCTACCATTATAACATTATAACATTATGTTAAATACAATTAACACTTCTCAAACTATCTCTGTAAATTTGTCTACTCATTCTACTCTTGCTGCAGTTTTTCTCTCCGTTTGAGACTCGTTATTACCTACGAGTCGTTATT
>WNGS01158347.1:0-12534 GCA_020271785.1 Procambarus virginalis
TGACTGTTGACTGGTCTAGTGTGGTGTAACTAGGAGTGTACACTAGTGACTGTTGCCTGGTCTAGTGTGGTGTAACTAGGAGTGTACACTAGTGACTGTTGCCTGGTCTAGTGTGGTGTAACTAGGAGTGAACACTAGCGTCTGTTGACTGGTCTAGTGTGGTGTAACTAGGAGTGAACACTAGTGACTGTTGCCTGGTCTAGTGTGGTGTAACTAGAAGTGAACACTAGTGACTGTTGCCTGGTCTAGAGTGGTGTAACTAGGAGTGAACACTAGCGTCTGGTGACTGGTCTAGTGTGGTGTAACTAGGAGTGAACACTAGTGACTGTTGCCTGGTCTAGTGTGGTGTAGCTAGGAGTGTACACTAGTGACTGTTGCCTGGTCTAGAGTGGTGTAACTAGGAGTGAACACTAGCGTCTGTTGACTGGTCTAGTGTGGTGTAACTAGGAGTGAACACTAGTGACTGTTGCCTGGTCTAGTGTGGTGTAACTAGAAGTGAACACTAGTGACTGTTGCCTGGTCTAGTGTGGTGTAACTAGGAGTGTACACTAGCGTCTGTTGACTGGTCTAGTGTGGTGTAACTAGGAGTGAACACTAGCGTCTGTTGACTGGTCTAGTGTGGTGTAACTAGGAGTGAACACTAGCGTCTGTTGACTGGTCTAGTGTGGTGTAACTAGGAGTGAACACTAGCGACTGTTGACTGGTCTAGTGTGGTGTAACTAGGAGTGAACACTAGCGTCTGTTGACTGGTCTAGTGTGGTGTAACTAGGAGTGAACACTAGTGTCTGTTGCCTGGTCTAGTGTGGTGTAACTAGGAGTGAACACTAGCGTCTGTTGGCTGGTCTAGTGTGGTGTAACTAGGAGTGAACACTAGCTTCTGTTGGCTGGTCTAGTGTGGTGTAACTAGGAGTGAACACTAGCTTCTGTTGGCTGGTCTAGTGTGGTGTAACTAGGAGTGGAGCACTCGCTCCTGTTAGCTCCATCGAGACGGAACTTGGGACATGAAAATTAGCCTAAAGTTTTACTAATTTGTTGGTTAATTATATAACAATATACATATTTGGATTTCATTTTACAAGTTTCGTGTTGACTTAAAGCCTATAAAAACCTTTGGAGCACTCTCCCCAAAAGTATACCAGACTTCTTGGTGTATGTATATACACCGAAAGTTATCTTTTGCCGTTGAGTATTGTTGCTAGCTGGTCAGAGAGAACTTGTGCACGACATAGGAAATCTCCATAGGTTGTTTGGCCGTAATACTAACACCTGGCAATGGCTCTGGAGAGCAATTAATGCCACCACAATAGTTTGCTGATCAATCAGCAAATATACTTTAGGTAGTTTACTGATCAATCCGCAAGTATGCGTTAGGCTTGAACAATACTAAAGCACTGTGTGAATACACCGTTACCTGTGGCAGGTGGCTACAGGTGACGGATCTCCCAATCCTGAGCACTCCAGTTGCAAACTCTGTGAGCAGGAACTGCGGCACGATCTCCCACACTTCACCACCGAATGCCCAGTTATTAGACCTTTCAGACCAGTTGGCATGAGATACCTGGAGCTTTGCAGCTACTTTATTCACTCTCGCATTCTTGAAGATATCCTCACAGTGTACCCAAAATTTGCCATTGCGGGATACTAAAGATATGTACTGTATTTATATGTATGACTAATCATCCTGTGTGATGGGGATTTTTTTTATCATCACGTAGTTAGCCTTTTTGACACACTATACTCCACTTCATATAGTGTAGGGTAGCTGCACTAATGCTGATGTACCTCATGTATTAATAAAAAATAGTTAATACATCGAGAAGCGAGACCTATTTATTACTAATACTGTTTTATGTTGTATGTTAAAAGTACTTTACATAGTTTTGTTGTATGTTTAAAGCCTCAAAACGTAAATTAAAATCTAAGAAAGAAACTGCGCTGACATTCGTTTCAAAGCTTTCAAAATTCCTTCAAATAACAAGAATAATGCGTTCGATGCTGTTGCTTTAGTTAGGCCTGTTTAGGATGGGCTCATTAGCTATTTTGCCTAAGGCCCCAAAACAGTTAGATCCTTGAATATGACTGTTCCTTCACACTCAAGAGAATTCCACTGGAGTAGAAAAGGAATCTTATATACAACCTGAGGTATATTGAAGACCAAGAAAACTTCGTCTCCATTCTACTTTTCAAGAATATTAAGCAAAGATATATTGTTGGCCAATTTAACTGCATCTCTTTTATCTATAATAATGAGTTGTTAAAAAGTGAGGAGAGATCTCTTCCCCCCTTCAAAATAGGTTAGTACAGATTATTTATTATTTCCTTATTTCCCATGAACAATTGTGTCGACCGAGACTAGTAGGAATGGGAAAGAGGGGCCGTTTGACAGGCCGCCGGCTTCCTGTCTTTGTCGTTGGTACTAGAGTGTTAGTGGCTCTCGGGTAAATTCAGGTAAATATTTCCTAACCTAATCTGCAGGAGATTTCGTGAAAAAAAGACTGAAGAGTGATTATCAGAGCCAACTGAACCACTCTTACACCTCGTTCAACTTTCCAGTCAACTGGTTGAAGCAAAATCTCCCGCGCACAATAAACAGTTTGAGAAGTGTGCATATACTCACGGATCTGTCGCCGAGGTTGGCCACCCGGCAGGGAAGGAAGGCGTGAGCGCCCTCGCTCACCGTCACCTTGGCGGGAGACTCCACGAAGATCGGACCCGCCAGCCACGAGCACCAACCTGCGCCAGAAAACTGTATTATTGTGTGTCATGAGGCTATGGTCGCATGCTGGCTAAGTAAGTCGCAATAACTGGATGTCAATAAGACACACTTCCCTCTCTCGGTTATATTTCAGACCATCCTCCCGTTTTAGATAGTACTTATAGCTACGATGTGCACCATCGTATTATTGACGTAATGGGCATTTGGAAAGTAGAATTTGGTACCACTGAATTTGGACAAACCGCAAAAGATTTTGTATATATTTTGCTAATAAAATCTTACCTAGCCTAACCATCCTAGGCCAAATACATGCTATCTGAGGCCTAATATAGCACATATATGTACTATACTAAGCTGAGAAATATTTAAGTTTGTTTTTGCCCTTACTTTCTTCAGACTAATAGTACCAAATTTTACTATCTAATTGTCCAGTACGTCAATATATGTACGATGGTCCACATAGTATCACAATGTACTATATAAACAGGAGGATAGGTTGCAATATTAGGTAGTACAAGCAAGATTATATTCACTTCTACTCGGCCTTTGAAAATGTTGACATGTTCAACGAATCGCATCTCCGTCCGGCCATTATAAAATTGTAAAAATAACTTTTGGAAAGTTAATGTTTCAACTTCATTCTCAAGTGAAAGGGATCGTAATACAAATAATAAACATTAGACATTTTAGTATAAGAAGCAATAAAACACAAACATAACAGGAAGAAGGTTACCTAATGAAGCCATTGATGTTCACACTTATATTTCACTTTCACTTAAATAAAACACTTTTATTTTGGGATCAGTGAGGAAATGTTAGGAGCTACAAGATGAAGCTGTTGACGTAGATATTTGACTGCTGACGCACATGTGAGGCTGCTGACGTAGATATTTGACTGCTGACGCACATGTGAGGCTGCTGACGCAGATATTTGACTGCTGACGCACATGTGAGGCTGCTGACGAAGATATTTGACTGCTGACGCACATGTGAGGCTGCTGACGCAGATATTTGACTGCTGATGCACATGTGAGGCTGCTGACGCAGGTATTTGACTGTTGACGCAGATATGAGATTGTTGACGCAGATATTTGGCTGCTGGCGCACATGTGAGGCTGTTGACGCAGATATGACACTGCTGATGCAGATATGAGACTGTTGATGCAGATATGAAGCTGTTGACGCAGATATGAGACTGCTGACGCAGATATGAGACTGTTGATGCAGATATGAGGCTACTGACGCAGATATGAGACTGTTGACGCAGATATGAGGCTGTTGACGCAGATATGAGGCTGTTGACGCAAATATGAGGCTGCTGATGCAAATATGAGGCTGCTGATGCAGATATGAGGCTGTTGATGCAGATATGAGGCTGTTGACGCAGATATGAGGCTGTTGATGCAGATATGAGACTGCTAATGCAGATATGAGGCTACTGACGCACGCTTCATCCACACTTTTATGATTGATGAGCCCAGTGCTGATAGGGCCGCAAGGCTTTGCCACATCAGATCTTTATCAAAACCCTGAGACTTGCTTATACAAATTAAACAAGGTGCAAACTAAACACCTAGGTGAGTGCACACACACACACACACACACACACACACCTCCTCCAGTGTGGGTGGAGGATCACACCCATCTCCCACCCAATAGAAGCCCTACCTGCCCCAGCCCCTACACTCCTCCCCCATCCTACGCCCTCCCTTCTCTCCCACCCCTTCTCCCCTCCTTCCTCACCCACCCCCTTAAGCCCCCCTTTCTCCCCCACTCCCCCAGTCCCTCTTTCCTCCCCCTCTCCCCCAAGCCCTCCTTTCTCCCCCACCCCTGCAAGCTCTCCTTTCTCCCCCAAACCCTCCCTCCCCCCTTCCCCCCAAACCCCCCTCTTCTACCCAATCTCCCAAGCCCTCCCTTCGCCCCTACCCTCTCCAAACCAGATCCTCCCTGACTCTCAGCTCCCCCTCACGACCCAGGGCCCCCCTTCCCCCTCCCCGTCCCAGACCCTCAATGCTTACCTACTCCAGTGGAATCAACAGAAACTGTGGATGGACAGAAAAGAGTCAGCTTCTAGGTGATGTACACGAACATAGATGGGATTACAAGCAAGGCGAGTGAATTTAGGGAAAGACCACAAGAAGTAAACCCAGATGTAATTGGAATCACGGAAACAAAACTCTCAGGAATCATAACAAATGTGGTGTTCCAGGATTACACTGTAAAAGGAAAGGGAGGGAGGATAGGGAGGAGGCGGAGTGACCCTACTCATGAGAAAGGAATGGAGTTTCAAGGAGATGATTATCCCAGGCTGTGAAGAGTTTAGAGACTACATAACAGGCACCGTGACGATGTGAGGACCTAGAGTAGTAGTAGCAGTGATATATAACCCTCCACCAAATGACAGAAGACCCAGGCAAGAGTATGACAGAAACAACATAGCAGTTAATAACATAATTGAGAGGGCAGCCACTGCTGCCTATAGAAATCGATCCCATCTGCTCATCATGGTGGACTTCAATCATGGAAGGATAGACTGGGAGAACAAGGAACCGCACGGAGGAGAGGATACATGGAGAGCCAAACTAGTGGAGGTGGCGACAAGAAACTTTCTTAGTCAACATGCCAGGGAACCCACTAGGATGAGAGGAAACAATGAACCAGCGAGACTCGACCTAGTCTTCACTCTGAACGACTCCGACATAAGGGAAATTGACTCCGACATATGGGCCCCAGTAGGAATGAGCGATCACAGTGTACCGACATTTGAGTATCTGGTTGAAGAAGGGCTAAAGTACTCGAGGAAGGGAACTGAAAGCAAAAGGCTAGCATTCTGTAAGGGAAATTACGAGGAGATAAGAAAATTCCTAACGGATATAACATGGGAATCAGAGCTAAGGGGAAAGACGGCCCAAGGTATGATGAAATACATCACGCAGAAGTGGAAGGAGGCAGCATAAAAGTTTATCCCGGCCCAAAAGGTAAAAAAATAAATGCAGATGAGAAATCCATGGTTTAATCAGAGATCTAAGCTAACTAAGCAACAAAGTAAAAGAGCATGGAGAAACTATAGAAATAACAGGACACATGAGAGCAGAGGAGGTTACCAGAGAGTCAGGAATGAATACGTCAGGGTGAGAAGAGAGGCAGAAGGGCTATATGAAAACGACATAGCAAGCAAGCCTAAGACCCAACCCAAATTGCTGCACAGCCACATCAGGAGAAAGACAACAGTGAAGGAACAGGTAATGAAACTGAGGATAGGGGCAGACAGATTCACTACAAACGACAAAGAAGTGTGCAAGGAACTCAATATGAAATTCCAGGAAGTTTTCACATTACAACAAGGAGAAGTTCCACAGATAAGAGAAGGATTAATTAACCAGGCACCACGAGAGGAATTTGAGATTTCCAGTAGAGATGTAAGGAAGCTTTTGCTAGAGTTGCAAGTGACAAAAGGCTATAGGCCCGGATGGAATATCGCCATGGATACTAAAGGAAGGAGCAGAAGCACTGTGCCTGCCTCTCTCTATAGTGTATAACAAATCATTGGTAACAGGTGAACTCCCAGAAATTTGGAAGGTGGCAAACGTAGTCCCAATATACAAGAAGGGGGATAGACAGGAGGCACTGAACTACAGTTCAGTGTCCCTAACTTGCATACCATGCAAGCTAATGGAGAAAATTGTGCGAAAAAAGCTAGTCGTGCAAAACAAGGTGCAAACTAAACAAGCTAATGCAAGCCATCCCAGAAACCAACATGGTTTCAGGGATGGCAAGTCATGCCTCACAGGATTAATTAAATTCTACGATCAGGCAACAAGAATCAGACAAGAAAGAGAGGGGTGGGCAGACTGCATATTTTTGGATTGCCAGAAAGCCTTTGACACAGTGCCACACCAGACTAGTGCGAAAGCTGGAGATGCAGGCTGGAGTGAAAGGGAAGGTACTCCGTTGGATAAGGGAGTACCTAAGTAACAGGGTTGAGGTCTCAGACTGGCGAGATGTCACCATTGGGGTCCCGCAGGGTTCAGTCCTTGGTTTCATACTGTTTCTTATTTATGTAAATGATCTTCCGGGTGGTATAGAATCATTCCTCATTGTTTGCTGATGATACGAAAATTATGAGGAGGATTAAGACTGAGGAAGACAGTATGTGACTACAAGATGACCTAGACAGACTGCATGAATGGTCCAACAAATGGCTACTAAAGTTCAACCCGAGTAAATGTAAGGCAATGCAACTAGGCAGTGGAAACAGGAGGCCAGACACAGGATACAGAGTGGGAGATGAAGTCCTTCATGAAACGGACAGTGAAAAGGATCTAGTTGATATCACACCAACCCTGACTCCTGAAGCCCACATAAAAAGAATAACATCTGCGGCGTATGCGAGGGTGGCTAACATCAGAACTGCTTTCAGAAACCTGTGTAAGTAATCCTTCAGAACCTTGTATACCATATATGTAAGGCCAATCCTGGAGTATGCAGCCCCAGCATGGAGCCCGTATCTAGTCAAGCACAAGATGAAGCTGGAAAAAGTTCAGAGGAATGCCACTAGGCTAGTCCCAACACTAAGAGGCATGAATTATGAGGACAGACCACGTGAATTGCACCTCACGTCGCTCTAAGACAGAAGAGCTAGGGGAGACATGATCACCACATACAAAATTCTCAGGGGAATTGACAGGGTGGACAAGGATGGATTATCTAACACGGGTGGCACACGCACAAGGGGACACAGGTGGAAGCTGAGTACCCAAATGAGCCACAGAGACATTAGAAAGAACTTTTTCAGTGTCAGAGTAGTTAGTAAATGCAATGCATTAGGCAGTGATGTGGTGGAGGCTGACTCCATACACAGTTTTAAATGTAGATATGACAGATCCCAGTAGGTTCAGGAATCTGTACACCAGTTGGTTGACGGTTGAGAGGCGGGACCGAAGAGCCAGAGTTCATCCCCCGCAAGCACAATTAGGTAATTACCTAAGTGTAGTTACAGGATGAGAGCTACGCTCGTGGAGTCCCGTCTTCCCACCACTCTTTGTCATATAACGCTTTGAAACTACTGACGGTCTTGGCCTCCACCACCTTCTCACCTGACTTGTTCTAACCGTCTACCACTCTGTTTGCGAAAGTGAATTTTCTTATATTTCTTCGGCATCTGTGTTTAGCTAGTTTAAATCTATGACCTCTTGTTCTTAAAGTTCCAGGTCCCAGGAAATCTTCCCTATCGATTTTATCAATTCCTGTTACTATTCTGTATGTAGTGATCATATCACCTCTTTTTCTTCTGTCTTCTAGCTTTGGCATATTTAATGCCTCTAACCTCTCCTCGTAGCTCTTGCCCTTCAGTTCTGGAAGCCACTTAGTATCAGGTGAGTACAATTAGGTGAGTACACACACACGCAGTTCCTTCAAGCATTCTAACCTAGCTCCTTCTGAATTGTACCTGGATGGGGGTTCCAGGAGTTCTACTGACCAACAACCTTCTTTCTACCTATTAATTGATTGATTGATGAAAATTAAGCCACCGAAATGGTGGCACGGGCAAGAATAGCCCGTAATTCTACTCACTCACATCCTTACATCTTTATACTCCTGTTATTATATCCGTCTCACCTCCCCTACCTCTATCTTTATCTTATAAACATGCTCAACCTCTTCTGGTAATCTCGTGCCCCATTACAGTCCTTCTCTCCCTCCTAACACATTGTTATTTTGTCCTCTCCTCACCCATTCTCTCCCTCTCAAAAAATCAACCATCCACCCAACACATGAAGTATCCCTACCTTCACTTTCTGCTCCTTTCTCTCCTTCCATCTCACCTTTAACGCTGCTCTACTTCTCCCTCCCACCGTCCGTCACACCATCCCATCCTTCTCACATTTGAGTCCCACGAAGGGAAAGCCTCGCAGCTTTAACACCCCCAGAGCCTCGGTCCGTGTTTCTCAGTTCACGCATTTTTTCCTCTCTCTCTCTCTCACACCCCTCCTTCCTTTCTCTCTCTCCCCTCCCCTCACAACACATTCCTTAGCGAGCACTAACTTTCCCTCACCTAGACAGTATTGCTCTCTCTCTCTCTCTCACCTATCTCAGAGTTCACTTTCCTCACAATATTCTGTTTTCCGACCAACAATATTTTTTCATTCAATTCTATATTTATCCTCTGCCCTGACCCTCGAGTCACCCCCCCCCCACATCCCGGCCTCCCATCGCCACTGTTCTTATTTCATTTATTCCATCAACCATTGCTTCTTATCTTCCTCCGTTCATTTCTCTAACTTCTCTAGCCACTAACAGCCTCTCTAGCCTCTAATTCACTAGCAAACCTCTCTCATTTGTCCCACACAACACCTCTAATTTCAACACCATTGCCCATTCCCACCACTTCCACCCCATTACATCCTTATCAGTCCTCCAGTGGCAATTTCTTCTTGTCCTATTTTTAACATCATCAGTGAATTGGGATTCAGCTGTTTCGTACACACATATACAATGAACCGAATATTAACCAAATGTTTATAGTTAAATTCAGTATTTTGAAAATTTGTTAACAACTATAGAGAAATGTCTAATAGAAAATGGAGAAAATGAAAGTTATTGTCAAATATAACAAATCTTTCTGTCACTAATTAAAACAAACTTTATATATATATATATATATATATATATATATATATATATATATATATATATATATTTATATATATATATGTATATGTCGTACCTAGTAGCCAGAACGCACTTCTCAGCCTACTATGCAAGGCCCGATTTGCCTAATAAGCCAAGTTTTCATGAATTAATTGTTTTTCGACTACCTAACCTAACCTAACCTAACTTTTTCGGCTACCCAACCTAACCTGACTATAAAGATAGGTTAGGTTAGGTTAGGTAGGGTTGATTAGGTTCGGTCATATATCTACGTTAATTTTAACTCCAATAAAAAAAAAGCTGACCTCATACATAATGAAATGGGTAGTTTATCATTCATAAGAAAAAAAAATAGAGAAAATATATTAATTCAGGAAAAACTTGGCTTATTAGGCAATGGGCCTTGCATAGTAGGCTGAGAAGTGGCGTTCTGGCTATAGGTACGACATATATATATATAATATATATAATATCTATAATATATATATATATATATATAATATATTATATATATATAATATATATATATATATATATATATATATATAATATATATATATATATATATATAGGATAATATTATTATATATATATATATATATATATATATATAATATATATATATATATCTATTTATATAATTATATAATATATATATATATTATAGATAGGTATATATATATACCGAGCTAGCCTTCACAAGGTGCTGTGTGAATATCCTGGGAAGGTGCAGGAGTGGACGGCAAGTGCCCAAAGTGGACCATCTCAACAAAAATGGATCAAAACAGGTGAATTACAGTGTGGAATATAAGGGCAGTGAGGGCCACGCCGGCGCCCAGTAGGCCTCCCACAGTGAAGGTGGGGGGAGGGGGTGTTGTTGTGCGGTGCGGCGAGGGGGGGTCATCCATGTGCCACCCAGTGATTATATAATATATTTGGAAAAGAAAAACAGAAATTAGCAATCATGTTTAGTGTTAATGGAGCTCACAGTGTGTCAGTCTACAAGTGTATGATTCATTCACCATTGTGCAGTGATATACAAGTAAATTGTACCAGTGTTTAAGTGTCACCCAGACCCCCCCCTCTCCCCTCAAGGCGAGCGGTGTCCGGTCAAACCCCACCCCCTCCCCGCGCGCCGGCCTCACCGCACACTGTACCTCCTGCCATCCCACCCCCCACCACCCTGCGGCTGGGCGTCTCCCACCCACCTATTCACCGCCCACACAGTGCCTGTTGCAGAGATGTGTCACCCTCCATGCACCCAGATATGGCACAGGTCACAGCAAGCATTCAGGTTCTTCCCAAAAGGGAGGGAGACACAAGTACCCACATGAGTGGTGAGTGCGAGGGACAGCTAACTACCCCTGCCGCCACCACCCGTGATCACCCTCCCACGCCACGCCTATGTCACAGCCCGCCCGGGGACGGAGGGGACTCCCCCAACTAACCAGGAACCCCTCAGCCAAGAACACGGTCCTGGGAACAATGTACCCAGAGGCGCACCCAGAGGGGGACCCAGACTCAGAGGAACGTGTCGGGTTTGTGAGGAATCTCACAGCCTTAGAAACGATGGAACCCTACGTGCACAACGGCTGTGAGGGTTCATGGACGTTACCTGTAGAGAGGGAAGGCCCACAGGCCCCCCCGGCACCCCCACACATCCCAGCAAACTTCATGTCATCAGATGACCTCCTGGGGGCCATCAAAGCATCCACCACCAGAACTCTTCCCCACATTCCTAAAGCTGCGCGCCCATTTGCAGCAGGGAAATATACAGACCTTCTAAGGAAAGTGAATGAACGGTCTGAAAATCTTAATGCTGCAGCCACCATCAAAGCATGGCAATTTGCTCCTGTTTGGCAATATTTGCTTAGGCGTACCTGCAAGAGGAGGCAAGTCACTAGCCTCATCAGTCACTAGGGCAATAAATAATTTCCCAGAGCTGACAACTTGATCCCCATCCCTCCTCAACGCAAAAACCGTCGTGGAAGACCCAAGAGTTCCAATGATAATTTTAAGCTTGGAACACAAGTGACCAAGAAAATTGAAGAGGGCAACACAGTAGGGGCAATTAGGTTACTTACCAGTGAAGAAACAATCGCCCCTAGAGATACAGCAACTGCCGACTCACTGAGAGAGAAGCACCCTCCCAGAGTACCATGGGAACCCACTGCTCGGGACACAAATGCCCCAGACATGGGACCTCTATTCCTCCAAGCATCAGAGGTATACAAAGCCATCATGTCATTTCCACCAGGCTCAGCAGGGGGATACACTGGAGTAAGACCTCAGCACCTCAAGGAGATGACAAACCAGTTCTCGGCGAAGTTGCCGAGACACTGCTGTCAGAGATCACGAAGTTTGTCAACGACTGTCTCTCCGGGTTGATCCCAGATACAATTAAACCGTTCTTCTTCGGAGCATCCCTTTGTGCCCTTAAGAAGAAGGATGGTGGAGTCAGACCCATTGCCGTGGGCAACACACTTCGGCGCCTTGTTGCTAGGGCAGCTGTCAGAAAAATCAGCATAGACGCTGCAACGATGCTTCGACCCCATCAACTAGGTTTTGGTGTCCCCCATGGCTGTGAAGCAGCAGCTCATGCAGCACGAGCCTATATCAAGGACCTCCCAGTAAATAAGGCATTAATAAATTAGACTTTAAAAATGCCTTCAACCAGGTAAAAAGGGATGTGGTACTGGAAGCAGTTCGAACCAGCTTTCCTTGTCTACTTCCTTTCGTTTCAGCAGGGTACAGTAGGGAATCGACACTGTTGTTTGGGGAACATGAAGTTGTTTCCGCAGAAGGTGTCCAGCAGGGAGACCCACTTGCCCCTTTTCTTTTCTGCATGGCAGCTAAGGAGGTCACAAGTAGGTTGTCCAGCGAATTCAACATCTGGTTCCTGGACGATGGCACCCTGGCAGGGACACAGGAATCCCTGCTAGGAGATCTTCAGCTAGTGAAATCTAGGGGAGAGGAGTTAGGCCTTACACTAAATCCATCAAAGTGTGAAATCATCTCGTCCAACAACCAATCATAAATGCAGTACAAATCTTATTGCCAGAGCCAAGTGATCGCTCCACCGACAGTGTGCTGCTAGGGGCACCTCTGGGCTCGAACGCCATTGAGGTAGTCCTCGAAGAAAAGCTTAAAGACCTGAGGAGGATGGG
>WNGS01158348.1:0-23667 GCA_020271785.1 Procambarus virginalis
TCTGCGGTGACTCACGCAGAGGTTGCAGCTGGCAATACGCTGGTCCGAGGTTCGAGGCACCTAAGAGCACCAGTTGATTATTATAAATAATAATAATAATAATAATAATAACAATTCAGAGTCGTGTCAGAATGGTTTGCGCTCACTGCGGAGATTTTTGGTTGAAAAGGGGGGGGGGGGTCGGAGGTTACATGACATATTTTATCAATGCCACTCCTGACTCGCCAAATTTGGCAACAGCAACTATTAGACAAACTAAGAAACTAACAAACAAATATAGAGGTATTTCCCTTTATAGATATAGATATGTATATATACATAAACAAAAAATTACATAAAGACCTGACCGGAGGTTTTTCTCTGGCCAAAACACTCATTTTAAGCCAAGTAAGAGTGCATGGAGTAATACGGGCTCACCATAGCCCGTGCTACTTGGAACTTTGTTCCAGGTAGCGAATCATTAACAACAACATTAAGTGACGTGAGTGTTGAGTGTGTGTGGAGTGACTTACTCTGTAGCGGTCGTCAGGGGAGTAGGTGAGGAGTCCCGCCGTGATGATGTGCAGGTTTCGTCGTCTCATCCACGTCACCTGCAGGAACACAACACTTGTAGCAACACCTGTGACACAACACCTGCAACACAGCCTCAGTGAGTGTTACAAGTCTCCGCGAGGTCTCCATAGCCTCAGAGTGAAATAGTCATAAATCTTTTTTATTTGACTCTAAAGCCGTATCAGTATTTGCTTCTGCTACAACCCCCTTTTTTAATAATAATTATTATACACTTTGTTATACAAAATTACTCATTTATATATATATAATTGTAACTAAATGAGAACATTAAGAAGAAATAAAAGGAATTTTGTTTCCAAAAGGCTGTTGATGAAGGAAGTTTCCTAGAAGCTATATATATATATATATATATATATATATATATATATATATATATATATATATATATATATATATATATATATATATAGTAGTAGTAGGCATCCATCAGTCTCAGGAGACTATGGAGTTGCGCTCTGGTTGTCGGTCTGGTTTGTGTTATATATATATATATATATGATTGATGCACAACTTGCCTAAACACGCAAGTGAAGTTATACAACTTTAGAACACTTTCCCCCAGGAGGCTCGAACCCTAGCCAGCACAGAAGCCTTCCAGCAACTGGCATAACAGGTACACCTTTAACCCACTGCACCACGCTCAGACCCTTAAAAGAGATGGTAATTTCGGAGTATTTATACACCCCAAAGATTACCATCTCCCAAGGGCAACTAGAGCAAGTGAGGGGTCACTTACGTTTTTCATCAAGTCCTTGTTAGTATGGGAGAACTCTGTGTCTATGCTTGATGCACAACTTGCCTAAACACGCAAGTGAAGTTATACAACTTTAGAACACTTTCCCACCAGGAGACTCGAACCCTAGCCAGCACAGAAGCCTTCCAAAAAAAAAAAACAGTAACTTTTTAAGGGTCTGAGCGTGGTGCAGTGGGTTAAAGGCGTACCTGTTATGCCAGTTGCTGGAAGGTTTCTGTGCTGGCTAGGGTTCGAGTCTCTTGGTGGGAAAGTGTTCTAAAGTTGTATATATGGATATATATATATATATATATATATATATATATATATATATATATTATATATATATATATATTTATATATATATATATATATATATTTTTTTTTTTTTTTTTTTTTTTTTTTTTTGAGATATATACAAGAGTTGTTACATTCTTGTACAGCCACTAGTACGCGTAGCGTTTCGGGCAGGTCCCTGGAATACGATCCCCGCCGCGATGAATCGTTTTTTCATCCAAGTACACATTTTACTGTTGCGTTAAACAGAGGCTACAGTTAAGGAATTGCGCCCAGTAAATCCTCCCCGGCCAGGATACGAACCCATGACATAGCGCTCGCGGAACGCCAGGCGAGTGTCTTACCACTACACCACGGAGACTGTGAGGTCTGATATATATATTAAAGAAACAAAGAATCATTCCTAAAAAGAAAAATTGGTTTTACAGCTGACCGAAAATTTACATTTTGAAGCCTTATCGAAAGGATTTAAATGCGAGTAAAAAATTTGTGTTAATAGTCCAGTGAGGTGTAACTAGGAGTGAACACTCGCTCCTGTTGACTGGTCTAGTGTGGTGTAACTAGGAGTGTACACTAGCGTCTGTTGACTGGTCTAGTGTGGTGTAACTAGGAGTGTACACTAGCGTCTGTTGACTGGTCTAGTGTGGTGTAACTAGGAGTGAACACTAGCGTCTGTTGACTGGTCTAGTGTGGTGTAACTAGGAGTGAACACTCGCTCCTGTTGCCTGGTCTAGTGTGGTGTAACTAGGAGTGTACACTAGCGTCTGTTGGCTGGTCTAGTGTGGTGTAACTAGGAGTGAACACTCGCTCCTGTTGACTGGTCTAGTGTGGTGTAACTAGGAGTGTACACTAGCGTCTGTTGGCTGGTCTAGTGTGGTGTAACTAGAAGTGAACACTCGCTCCTGTTGACTGGTCTAGTGTGGTGTAACTAGGAGTGAACACTAGCGTCTGTTGGCTGGTCTAGTGTGGTGTAACTAGGAGTGAACACTAGCGTCTGTTGGCTGATCTAGTGTGGTGTAACTAGGAGTGAACACTAGCGTCTGTTGCCTGGTGTAGTGAGGTGTAACTAGGAGTGAACACTAGCGTCTGTTGGATGGTCTAGTGTGGTGTAACTAGGAGTGAACACTAGCGTCTGTTGGCTGGTCTAGTGTGGTGTAACTAGGAGTGAACACTAGCGTCTGTTGACTGGTCTAGTGTGGTGTAACTAGGAGTGAACACTAGCGTCTGTTGGCTGGTCTAGTGTGGTGTAACTAGGAGTGTACACTAGCGTCTGTTGCCTGGTGTAGTGAGGTGTAACTAGGAGTGAACACTAGCGTCTGTTGACTGGTCTAGTGTGGTGTAACTAGGAGTGTACACTAGCGTCTGTTGACTGGTCTAGTGTGGTGTAACTAGGAGTGAACACTCGCTCCTGTTGCCTGGTCTAGTGTGGTGTAACTAGGAGTGAACACTCGCTCCTGTTGGCTGGTCTAGTGTGGTGTAACTAGGAGTGAACACTAGCGACTGTTGACTGGTCTAGTGTGGTGTAACTAGGAGTGAACACTCGCTCCTGTTGACTGGTCTAGTGTGGTGTAACTAGGAGTGAACACTAGCGACTGTTGACTGGTCTAGTGTGGTGTAACTAGGAGTGAACACTCGCTCCTGTTGACTGGTCTAGTGTGGTGTAACTAGGAGTGAACACTCGCTCCTGTTGGCTGGTCTAGTGTGGTGTAACTAGGAGTGAACACTCGCTCCTGTTGACTGGTCTAGTGTGGTGTAACTAGGAGTGAACACAAGCGTCTGTTGGCTGGTCTAGTGTGGTGTAACTAGGAGTGAACACTCGCTCCTGTTGACTGGTCTAGTGTGGTATAACTAGGAGTGAACACTCGCTCCTGTTGCCTGGTCTAGTGTGGTGTAACTAGGAGTGAACACTCGCTCCTGTTGACTGGTCTAGTGTGGTGTAACTAGGAGTGAACACTAGCGTCTGTTGACTGGTCTAGTGTGGTGTAACTAGGAGTGAACACTAGCGACTGTTGACTGGTCTAGTGTGGTGTAACTAGGAGTGAACACTCGCTCCTGTTGACTGGTCTAGTGTGGTGTAACTAGGAGTGAACACTCGCTCCTGTTGGCTGGTCTAGTGTGGTGTAACTAGGAGTGAACACTAGCGTCTGTTGACTGGTCTAGTGTGGTGTAACTAGGAGTGAACACAAGCGTCTGTTGGCTGGTCTAGTGTNGGTGTAACTAGGAGTGACACTAGCGTCTGTTGACTGGTCTAGTGTGTGTAACTAGGAGTGAACACTAGCGTCTGTTGACTGGTCTGTGGGTGTAACTAGGAGTGAACACTCGCTCCTGTTGGCTGGTCTAGTGTGGTGTAACTAGGAGTGAACACTAGCGTCTGTTGGCTGGTCTAGTGTGGTGTAACTAGGAGTGAACACTAGCGTCTGTTGCTGGTCTAGTGTGGTGTAACTAGGAGTGAACACTAGCGTCTGTTGGCTGGTCTAGTGTGGTGTACTAGAGTGTACACTAGTGTCTGTTGGCTGGTCTAGTGTGGTGTAACTAGGAGTGAACACTAGCGTCTGTTGGCTGGTCTAGTGTGGTGTAACTAGGAGTGACACTAGCGTCTGTTGACTGGTCTAGTGGGTGTAACTAGGAGTGAACACTAGCTCCTGTTGACTGGTCTAGTGTGGTGTAACTAGGAGTGAACACTAGCGTCTGTTGACTGGTCTAGTGTGGTGTAACTAGGAGTGAACACTAGCGTCTGTTGAGCTGGTCTAGTGTGGTGTAACTAGGAGTGAACACTAGCGACTGTTGACTGGTCTAGTGTGGTGTAACTAGGAGTGAACACTAGCGTCTGTTGACTGGTCTAGTGTGGTGTAACTAGGAGTGAACACTAGCGTCTGTTGACTGGTCTAGTGTGGTGTAACTAGGAGTGAACACTAGCGTCTGTTGGCTGGTCTAGTGTGGTGTAACTAGGAGTGAACACTGCGTCTGTTGGCTGGTCTAGTGTGGTGTAACTAGGAGTGAACACTAGCGTCTGTTGGTGGTCTAGTGTGGTGTAACTAGGAGTGAACACTAGCGTCTGTTGGCTGGTCTAGTGTGGTGTAACTAGGAGTGAACACTAGCGTCTGTTGGCTGGTCTAGTGTGGTGTAACTAGGAGTGAACACTCGCTCCTGTTGACTGGTCTAGTGTGGTGTAACTAGGAGTGAACACTAGCGTCTGTTGGCTGGTCTAGTGTGGTGTAACTAGGAGTGAACACTAGCGTCTGTTGGCTGGTCTAGTGTGGTGTAACTAGGAGTGAACACTAGCGTCTGTTGACTGGTCTAGTGTGGTGTAACTAGGAGTGAACACTAGCGTCTGTTGACTGGTCTAGTGTGGTGTAACTAGGAGTGAACACTAGCGTCTGTTGACTGGTCTAGTGTGGTGTAACTAGGAGTGAACACTAGCGTCTGTTGGCTGGTCTAGTGTGGTGTAACTAGGAGTGAACACTCGCTCTGTTGGCTGGTCTAGTGTGGTGTAACTAGGAGTGAACACTAGCGTCTGTTGCTGGTCTAGTGTGGTGTAACTAGGAGTGAACACTAGCGTCTGTTGGCTGGTCTAGTGTGGTGTAACTAGGAGTGAACACTAGCGTCTGTTGCTGGTCTAGTGTGGTGTAACTAGGAGTGAACACTAGCGTCTGTTGACTGGTCTAGTGTGGTGTAACTAGGAGTGAACACTAGCGTCTGTTGACTGGTCTAGTGTGGTGTAACTAGGAGTGAACACTAGCGACTGTTGGCTGGTCTAGTGTGGTGTAACTAGGAGTGAACACTCGCTCCTGTTGGCTGGTCTAGTGTGGTGTAACTAGGAGTGAACACTCGCTCCTGTTGGCTGGTCTAGTGTGGTGTAACTAGGAGTGAACACTAGCGTCTGTTGGCTGGTCTAGTGAGGTGTAACTAGGAGTGAACACTAGCGTCTGTTGGCTGGTCTAGTGTGGTGTAACTAGGAGTGAACACTAGCGTCTGTTGGCTGGTCTAGTGTGGTGTAACTAGGAGTGAACACTCGCTCCTGTTGGCTGGTCTAGTGTGGTGTAACTAGGAGTGAACACTCGCTCCTGTTGGCTGGTCTAGTGTGGTGTAACTAGGAGTGAACACTAGCGTCTGTTGGCTGGTCTAGTGTGGTGTAACTAGGAGTGAACACTCGCTCTGTTGGCTGGTCTAGTGTGGTGTAACTAGGAGTGAACACTCGCTCCTGTTGGCTGGTCTAGTGTGGTGTAACTAGGAGTGAACACTAGCGTCTGTTGGCTGGTCTAGTGTGGTGTAACTAGGAGTGAACACTAGCGTCTGTTGGCTGGTCTAGTGTGGTGTAACTAGGAGTGACACTAGCGTCTGTTGGCTGGTCTAGTGTGGTGTAACTAGGAGTGAACACTCGCTCTGTTGGCTGGTCTAGTGTGGTGTAACTAGGAGTGAACACTAGCGTCTGTTGACTGGTCTAGTGAGGTGTAACTAGGAGTGAACACTAGCGTCTGTTGGCTGGTCTAGTGAGGTGTAACTAGGAGTGAACACTAGCGTCTGTTGGCTGGTCTAGTGTGGTGTAACTAGGAGTGAACACTAGCGTCTGTTGGCTGGTCTAGTGTGTGTAACTAGGAGTGAACACTAGCGTCTGTTGGCTGGTCTAGTGTGGTGTAACTAGGAGTGAACACTAGCGTCTGTTGCTGGTCTAGTGTGGTGTAACTAGGAGTGAACACTCGCTCCTGTTGGCTGGTCTAGTGTGGTGTAACTAGGAGTGAACACTCGCTCTGTTGGCTGGTCTAGTGTGGTGTAACTAGGAGTGAACACTAGCGTCTGTTGGCTGGTCTAGTGTGGTGTAACTAGGAGTGAACACTAGCGTCTGTTGGCTGGTCTAGTGTGGTGTAACTAGGAGTGAACACTAGCGTCTGTTGGCTGGTCTAGTGTGTGTAACTAGGAGTGAACACTAGCGTCTGTTGACTGGTCTAGTGTGTGTAACTAGGAGTGAACACTAGCGCCTGTTGACTGGTCTAGTGTGGTGTAACTAGGAGTGAACACTAGCGTCTGTTGGCTGGTCTAGTGAGGTGTAACTAGGAGTGAACACTAGTGTCTGTTGGCTGGTCTAGTGAGGTGTAACTAGGAGTGAACACTCGCTCCTGTTGGCTGGTCTAGTGAGGTGTAACTAGGAGTGAACACTCGCTCCTGTTGGCTGGTCTAGTGAGGTGTAACTAGGAGTGAACACTAGCGTCTGTTGGCTGGTCTAGTGTGGTGTAACTAGGAGTGAACACTCGCTCCTGTTGGCTGATCTAGTGTGGTGTAACTAGGAGTGAACACTCGCTCCTGTTGGCTGGTCTAGTGTGGTGTAACTAGGAGTGAAAACTAGCGTCTGTTGGCTGGTCTAGTGAGGTGTAACTAGGAGTGTACAGTAGCGTCTGTTGGCTGGTCTAGTGTGGTGTAACTAGGAGTGAACACTAGCGTCTGTTGGCTGGTCTAGTGTGGTGTAACTAGGAGTGAACACTCGCTCCTGTTGGCTGGTCTAGTGTGGTGTAACTAGGAGTGAACACTAGCGTCTGTTGACTGGTCTAGTGAGGTGTAACTAGGAGTGAACACTAGCGTCTGTTGGCTGGTCTAGTGAGGTGTAACTAGGAGTGAACATTAGCGTCTGTTGGCTGGTCTAGTGTGGTGTAACTAGGAGTGAACACTAGTGTCTGTTGGCTGGTCTAGTGTGGTGTAACTAGGAGTGAACACTCGCTCCTGTTGGCTGGTCTAGTGTGGTGTAACTAGGAGTGAACACTTGTGTCTGTTGGCTGGTCTAGTGTGGTGTAACTAGGAGTGAACACTCGCTCCTGTTGGCTGGTCTAGTGTGGTGTAACTAGGAGTGTACACTCGCTCCTGTTGGCTGGTCTAGTGTGGTGTAACTAGGAGTGAACACTATCGTCTGTTGGCTGGTCTAGTGTGGTGTAACTAGGAGTGAACACTAATGTCTGTTGGCTGGTCTAGTGTGGTGTAACTAGGAGTGTACACTAGCGTCTGTTGGCTGGTCTAGTGTGGTATAACTAGGAGTGTACACTAGCGTCTGTTGGCTGGCCTAGTGAGGTGTATTTAGGAGTGAACACTAGCGTCTGTTGACTGGTCTAGTGAGGTGTAACTAGGAGTGAACACTAGCGTCTGTTGACTGGTCTAGTGTGGTGTAACTAGGAGTGAACACTAGCGTCTGTTGGCTGGTCTAGTGAGGTGTAACTGGAGTGAACACTAGTGTCTGTTGGTGTGAGGAGATGTAGAATCTCCTCAGCTAGTTTTCCTAGTTTCTAGAATAGGCTAGTCGCTCTAGGGACTCTAGAAACTGAAGCTTTCAAATTTACATATACTTGTTGGGTGTCATATGAAAGCTTATGTTAAATGCTGGCAGTTAAAACTAATGAGAGGTCTGTGATTGCTCTGTAGAGAGAATTACAGCAAAATTTGCCTGTTCTGTGAAACAGAGAGGGTAGTATAACAAAAACCGTTAGAGGTGGAGGGGGGACAGTGGGGCGAACGCTGCCTCCCCCCCACCAAGGGAGACGTTGAGACGTTGTGTTAGGCCTCACCCTCCTTGTGACGTCACGCCACGCCACAGGCGAGGGGCCCGTGTGATTGGTCTAGGCACCCCTACTCCTATGCCGAGTTTTGGCGCGAAAAGCTGTCATTGGAAGCGGCACGAGGGACCGTGCCGGCTTCCTGCTGATTGGTCAAGACAAGGTAGGGGAGAAATATGGGCATGTGGGCCTCTCTAGCCCGCCAAGAGAGGTAGTTTGAATTGGGCAGCCAGGGTGTGAGTAGTGTCTAGGTGAGGGGTGGCGGGCCTGCCACCCCCACCACCGTTATCGCTCCTGTCGTTCTGTTTACTCATATTGCATGGCACTCCAGCCACCCTGGGTGTGTCGAAGCCCAAATTTGCGAGAAACTGGGACTTGGACTTTGAATTCGCCCGACGTCGTCCATGGGGAGGTGACGCCGGCCAGTGTCACTCCTGTAACCCCAGTGTAAGAGCGAGTCATGCTCTGGTATGATGGGGTTGTTAGTGATTCCCCATCCAAGTGTGTATGGCACGCGGCCACCCACCGCCCCCGGGCACCCGCCGGCCGCCCAGTCACCCACCCATGCGGCCCGGCCCGGCCAGGCCCAGGCCACCCACCTTACACCGCGCGCGAGCTGCTCGGGTGGGGTGGGGTGGGGTGCTGTGACGTCACGCGCCACCCGTGGCCACCCTCCTGAAGGCCACGCAGTGGCCACATGTTGGCCACCACCTTTGGCCACCCCCTTGGCCACATTCCCAGGACAGCCTAAGCCACATCTTGTCGACGCACGAGGAGCAAGCTAAGTGTTGACAGCCAGGTGGTAAGGACCTGGGAAATGAGGAAATGTGTGGACGGAAACGTGAGTACTTTATCGGTGTCTCAGATTAGTGGAAATCATAGTAGAAAAGTTGTGTGAGCCCCTAGCCCGGCCAGGCTAGGGAAGTAGCTGAGACGCCCGTCTGTGGCATGCCCAGGTGACTGTGGGGCAGTACCTGGAGAGGGAAATTGTCACTGTAAATCACGTAGTGTTATAATTATATATCTGTAGATATATTGTTGTGTGTAGACTGACTAGAGTTTGGGACCAGTCAGTGTAGAGAAATCATCATATAAATGATCCAGTCTGGCGATTCTGTATAATCGTCCAGCCTTGGTTAGTGCCATGGTACCTCATTATGTAATTAGGCCAGGTTAGAGTTAATTAAGCAGGCCCGTGGGGCAGGGTTATTAGTGGATATCCTGAGGTCTGTATATATCACCTGTTGATTAATTACATTGTTATGGAGGCCATTTCCATATGTTTCATTTGCATGTTGTTGTATGTGTTGTGTGGTGAGTCAGTAGATGTGATCGCTGACTGATTGCCTAATGATGTCATTAGCATGGGGGGCATGCTGACGGTATCATTATGTGCAGGTTTGTGCAGTGTTATCAGGTATACGATATTACTGTCCTAGGAACTGTGTTGAGGATTTAAAGGGACCCTTTGAGTATTCAGGGAAATTCTCAGTCACTTAATGAGAGCGAGCAATTAGTTAATTTGCCTAATTATGGGAGAATTAGTGCCAGCTGTCCGCGTAGAGCGACGGTGTCTTATATTAACGTATATTGTCTTGCTGAAGCCACCGGGATCGGGCGATCTTTTGCAACGTTTGCAAGATTAGAGGGACAGTAAGATTGGTATACCTTGATTGTTGCAAAACCGTGTGTCATTACTGTGTGGGCATAGTAATTAACGAGTTGCAGTAGTCGCAACTGTATGTGGGCAGTGCTATTTTATGTTTTGCATGCCATTATATGTGTGACCTATGTAACCTTAGGGTTACTTTGTTTCTTTGAGTTGTGTTGAGTACTTAAGGATTCAGTGAGTTAATTAGGGGTAATTAACTGGATAAGGGGTGCACACTTGAAGTTGTTGAATGAGTGAGTGCTGTTATGGGAGAACAGTGTTGAACTTGAGCTTGTGGGAATACGTGTCCGGTGCAATTAATTGTCCGTGTGACAATTAATTGACCACTCTAGCTAATTATGTAATTAGCATTCTCATCATGAATTCACGTAGTGGGAGAGGATCTGTCAGAGTCTGTCAGTGATAGTGCTAACGTCAGTTGCTCGAGACTAACTGCCTTTCAGGGTTGGGGCAATTAGTGGCTCATGATAATTAGTGGAGTAATTAACGTCTGGAGTCTTGAGGACTCAGATGACTCGGTAAAGCGAGGTCATGGGGTTAGCATAATACGTTATATTAATCATATTCTGTCTGGTGACAGTGGATTAAGTTGCACTCATTGTTAATTAGGGTAATTAACTCCTCTTCCGTGAATTCACAGTGTTTGATGAGACCTGCTTAGGCAGTGCGGAGTGAGACGTATTTATGTATGATTAATTATCGGTCCTGGTGACAGTTAATTAATTGCTCAAGGCTAATTAGGGTAATTAGCACTCATTAGTAAGTAAACGTAATTAGTGATACACAGACTGTTGAGAAGCCACCCACTTGGGGTAGGCTTAGTTAACGTAACTCAATTGGGATGTAATTAGTGGTCCGTTTGACCTTAATTAAGAATTACTCACTGAATACTTGCAAGGAGTCAAGTGTGATGTAATTTAAGAGTTGAGTTATTGTGACAAGAGGACTTGTGTTAACGTAGAGTACTATCATGTTGTGTCTAGAGTGAGACACTTGTTTGTGATTAAAGTAGTACTTGTTGCTGACTGCTGTGATCAGTCAATTTCCATCATTATTCACATAATCAATGTTGCAATTGATTAAGGCAATTTCTTTTGGTTATCGTCTAGTGACGAGGGTAAAGTAACTTAGGGATGAGTGGAGCTGTGTCCCAGAATCCCACCTTGCCTGACTGTGTTCACTTTAGTTGTGATAGGGGGAGTCACTGTTAGACTACCCACCTGATTACGGGGGTCGCTCCTGTTGGAGGGAGGGCCTTAAGCTTGTGATTAGAGTAGCTGCCACTAGGAAGTCGTGTCACTATTGATTGCTTGCTTGTGTCATCAGTGGAAGATTGTTCAGTTAGTTCATGTTGTCAGCCCGAAGTGTCAGCAGGATGGAGCCTGCTGTCATTTCTCGAGGGGCTGTTGAATAGCTGTGTTGCAAATGCCACTGGTTGGACTGTAACGTAATTAAATCACACGCTGTGGTGTAACTTAGTCTGTGATATTTTTCTTTGAGTTTGCATTATTGCGTCATCAGTGGGCACACCTGTGTTCAGGTTAGTTCAGTATGCAGCCACACAGCAAGGGTTGCTATTTAGCTGTTGGTTATGGTGCCACTGGATGGACATTAACGTAAAGATTAATTTGAGGAAGGGTGCTGGAGTTGCCAGTGAACCCATTAGTTATTGATGTCATTGAAAGGCTACTGATTTGATTGCATTGCAACCGCTATTGCAGGTGTAGACTGCACTGAGGCGTAGAACAGTTAGGAGGTTACTGGAGACGTGTTCCAGAACTCACTGTGTCATTTGTTGTAATTGTGATTATAGATCTGTTAGTTCTTGCTTGCGTGTTGATTCCTCTGTGGGCACGCTTATGTTCGAGTAACGTCATTGACATTCTTTTGTTTTAATGTAGTAGTCTAGTCTCTTGTTATAATAAATTGTTATTTGTTAACAGTCTTTGATGTCAACCTTCAACTATTCTGTACCACTCCCATTGTTCTGATATATATTTGATATTGTTGTTTTAAATCTTTGATATGACGGCTGCGCTCTTGGGAATTCGAATTCCAATTCATAGCGCCACACAACAAATATAAATTTGATTGTGAGAACCCGTCGGTTACCCTTTATTGGTTTTAACGTCATGTTTAACTAGGAGGAACCAGCGGCCTATTGTGGACAGGTTTCCACCCCTGCTGGTGGAAGCCTGGCGGTTTGCTCCCGCTTCTCCTTTTTCTACTGGACTCATGCTTAACTGCCAAGAGCAGCCTTTAAACTTGTAGTCCACCTCCTAAGGGAGGTAGGCGTAGAGAAAAATCTCACAGCTGGCGCCCAACGTGGGGCTATGCAACTTGGGTTCGAGCCCATGCAGGGCAGTCTCATTGATTTTTAAAGTAACATAAAAGTTATCATTACAGAACAATGTGGGCCAGGATGGTTGAAGGTATGTTTTGTGCACGGTTGTCACACACAGGTACACACACACCACACACTGTAGGAAAGAGGTATTTCATGGTAAATATGGTGAAATTTGTCTGGCTTTTCGTGGCTGCTAGCTAGGGGACATTGACACACTCGTGAGTGAGTGGGGTCAGCTCAGCAGCAGGTGTCGTGGACACCAAGCCAGCGTGCAACAGTGGTTGCAAGGGGTGCACTCAGGATATGCCTGAGGTGCAAGACACCACCTACCTGAGGGTAGACGAAGCTTCTAGAAGTGACCTCAAGCGTGAGAGGTCTCATTGGACGACAGAGTAGTTGTCAAGGGTGTCATTAGAGTGTAGTTGTTAGATACACCTTAGGATCTTAGTGGGAGGTCGCGCCACCAGCTAAGGATCCGAGTTGTCTTCTTTAGAGAAAGGAGAGTAATTATCTGTAGTTAGACAGGTGAGGGAATTCTTGCCAGAGTGGGGACTGTACAACCCCAGGAAGAATTCAAGGTAGTCACTCGAGAGGTTGAGCAGAGGCTCCCGACTGGAGAGGTTGAGCAGAGGCTCCCATTTTCAGAGGTGACAGCAAGGCCGAGTTCGAGCCTGATGGTGAGAGTGCAGCAAGTCAGTGCTGGCTCAAGAGCAGATTGCAAGGGGCAATCTCACACAGGGAAGGGAAGCAAGCCCACCCTAGTGCACTTAACCTGGTGACAAGGTATGAAGGTAAAGATGCCTAGCATGGCAGCACTGAGAAAGACGATTCGATGGATGCATACATCGATCGCCTTTTGAAGAAAGGCTGAAAATGCAAGATGGCAAAGGTCATTTTGGGCTGGTGATTTTCCATGGTTCAGATCCCCAGCAGCATAATGATTTTGTTCTTTAAGGATTGCCTTGGTAAAGGGTTATAGTAGATCTGCAGAGGGAATGCTGATCACATTCCAAGTTAGGTCCAGGTAGAAACGGACCGGGGAGTTTGACAGATGTCAAGAGTTTCGCTCATGTCCTTGTTAGAGGAGCGAGACCGAGGAAAAGCAAGGGAGAGACCCCAAGCTCAGTAGGGTGAGTGTAGGTGCTTGTAGAAGGGCTTTCTCCCAGATAGTTCAGTCGGTAGAGCAAGACCGGCTGGTGTTTGACAGTTGGACAGGTAGGGTGATCCTGTCAACTTGTTGCAATGTCAGGTGGAAAACTGACAGTAAGTTCTTAGTAGGCTGAGGGGAGGTAGAAGTACTTCACCGGTAAGGCCACACCAATGTGTTGCTCATGTGTCCAGTATGACACAGACCGAGGATGGAAATGGGAGGTTCAGTGATGGAAATGGTTGCGAGGTGTTGAACCGGCCAGGACCAGAGCTAGAGCCGAACATGTTGCCACTCCAAGGTCAGGCAGCACCACCAGGGTGATCCGGTGGTAGTACACAGGGACCCTCAGGCCAGTGATGTATAGGAAACAGGTTACACACTACACACTTGTTTAGCTAGTACACCTGTTGGGCAGGTGTGTGCAGAAAAACTAGCTGGTGTTTTGAATGTATTTTCCTTGCAGGAAAATATATTCTTTAGTGGGAGGTAGTGTGAGGAGATGTAGAATCTCCTCAGCTAGTTTTCCTAGTTTCTAGAATAGGCTAGTCGCTCTAGGGACTCTAGAAACTGAAGCTTTCAAATTTACATATACTTGTTGGGTGTCATATGAAAGCTTATGTTAAATGCTGGCAGTTAAAACTAATGAGAGGTCTGTGATTGCTCTGTAGAGAGAATTACAGCAAAATTTGCCTGTTCTGTGAAACAGAGAGGGTAGTATAACAAAAACCGTTAGAGGTGGAGGGGGGACAGTGGGGCGAACGCTGCCTCCCCCCCACCAAGGGAGACGTTGAGACGTTGTGTTAGGCCTCACCCTCCTTGTGACGTCACGCCACGCCACAGGCGAGGGGCCCGTTTGATTGGTCTAGGCACCCCTGCTCCTATGCCGAGTTTTGGCGCGAAAAGCTGTCATTGGAAGCGGCACGAGGGACCAGTGCCGGCTTCCTGCTGATTGGTCAAGACAAGGTAGGGGGAGAAATATGGGCATGTGGGCCTCTCTGGCCGCCAAGTTTAGTTTGAATTGGGCAGCCAGGGTGTGAGTAGTGTCTAGGTGAGGGGTGGCGGGCTGCCACCCCCACCACCGTTATCGCTCCTGTCGTTCTGTTTACTCATATTGCATGGCACTCCAGCCACCCTGGGTGTGTCGAAGCCCAAAATTGCGAGAAACTGGGACTTGGACTTTGAATTGCGCCCGACGTCGTCCATGGGGAGGTGACGCCGGCCAGTGTCACTCCTGTAACCCCAGTGTAAGAGCGAGTCATGCTCTGGTATGATGGGGTTGTTAGTGATCCCCATCCAAGTGTGTATGGCACGCGGCCGCCCACCGCCCACGGGCACCCGCCGCCCGCCCAGTCCACCCACCCACCGGCCCGGCCCGGCCCAGGCCCAGGCCACCCCCCTTACCCGGCGCGACTGCTCGGGTGGGGTGGGGTGGGGTGCTGTGACGTCACGCGCCACCCGTGGCCACCCTCCTGAAGGCCACGCAGTGGCCACATGTTGGCCACCACCTTGGCCACCCCCTTGGCCACATTCCCAGGACAGCCTAAGGCCACATCTTGTCGACGCACGAGGAGCAAGCTAAGTGTTGACAGCCAGGTGGTAGGACCTGGGAAATGAGGAAATGTGTGGACGGAAACGTGAGTACTTTATCGGTTGTCTCAGATTAGTGGAATCATAGTAGAAATTTGTGTGACCCCTAGCCCGGCCAGGCTAGGGAAGTAGCTGAGACGCCCGTCTGTGNCTTGCTCCTGTTGTCTGGTCTAGTGTGGTGTAACTAGGAGTGAACACTCGCTCTGTTGGCTGGTCTAGTGTGGTGTAACTAGGAGTGAACACTAGCGTCTGTTGGCTGGTCTAGTGTGGTGTAACTAGGAGTGAACACTAGCTCCTGTTGGCTGGTCTAGTGTGGTGTAACTAGGAGTGAACACTAGCGTCTGTTGGCTGGTCTAGTGTGGTGTAACTAGGAGTGAACACTAGCGTCTGTTGACTGGTCTAGTGTGTGTAACTAGGAGTGAACACTAGCGTCTGTTGACTGGTCTAGTGTGGTGTAACTAGGAGTGAACACTAGCGTCTGTTGACTGGTCTAGTGTGGTGTAACTAGGAGTGAACACTCGCTCCTGTTGGCTGGTCTAGTGTGGTGTAACTAGGAGTGAACACTAGCGTCTGTTGACTGGTCTAGTGTGGTGTAACTAGGAGTGAACACTAGCGTCTGTTGACTGGTCTAGTGTGGTGTAACTAGGAGTGAACACTAGCGTCTGTTGACTGGTCTAGTGTGGTGTAACTAGGAGTGAACACTCGCGTCTGTTGACTGGTCTAGTGTGGTGTAACTAGGAGTGAACACTAGCGACTGTTGACTGGTCTAGTGTGGTGTAACTAGGAGTGAACACTCGCTCCTGTTGACTGGTCTAGTGTGGTGTAACTAGGAGTGAACACTCGCTCTGTTGGCTGGTCTAGTGTGGTGTAACTAGGAGTGAACACTAGCGTCTGTTGGCTGGTCTAGTGTGGTGTAACTAGGAGTGAACACTAGCGTCTGTTGGCTGGTCTAGTGTGGTGTAACTAGGAGTGAACACTAGCTCTGTTGGCTGGTCTAGTGTGGTGTAACTAGGAGTGAACACTAGCGTCTGTTGGCTGGTCTAGTGTGGTGTAACTAGGAGTGAACACTAGCGTCTGTTGGCTGGTCTAGTGTGGTGTAACTAGGAGTGAACACTAGCTCCTGTTGGCTGGTCTAGTGTGGTGTAACTAGGAGTGAACACTAGCGTCTGTTGGCTGGTCTAGTGTGGTGTAACTAGGAGTGAACACTAGCGTCTGTTGGCTGGTCTAGTGTGGTGTAACTAGGAGTGAACACTCGCTCCTGTTGGCTGGTCTAGTGTGGTGTAACTAGGAGTGAACACTAGCGTCTGTTGGCTGGTCTAGTGTGGTGTAACTAGGAGTGAACACTAGCGTCTGTTGACTGGTCTAGTGTGGTGTAACTAGGAGTGAACACTAGCTCTGTTGCTGGTCTAGTGTGGTGTAACTAGGAGTGAACACTAGCGTCTGTTGGCTGGTCTAGTGTGGTGTAACTAGGAGTGAACACTAGCGTCTGTTGGCTGGTCTAGTGTGGTGTAACTAGGAGTGAACACTAGCTCCTGTTGGCTGGTCTAGTGTGGTGTAACTAGGAGTGAACACTCGCTCCTGTTGGCTGGTCTAGTGTGGTGTAACTAGGAGTGAACACTAGCGTCTGTTGGCTGGTCTAGTGTGGTGTAACTAGGAGTGAACACTCGCTCCTGTTGGCTGGTCTAGTGTGGTGTAACTAGGAGTGAACACTCGCTCCTGTTGCTGGTCTAGTGTGGTGTAACTAGGAGTGAACACTAGCGTCTGTTGGCTGGTCTAGTGTGGTGTAACTAGGAGTGAACACTAGCGTCTGTTGACTGGTCTAGTGTGGTGTAACTAGGAGTGAACACTAGCGTCTGTTGGCTGGTCTAGTGTGGTGTAACTAGGAGTGAACACTAGCGTCTGTTGACTGGTCTAGTGTGGTGTAACTAGGAGTGAACACTAGCGTCTGTTGACTGGTCTAGTGTGGTGTAACTAGGAGTGAACACTAGCGTCTGTTGGCTGGTCTAGTGTGGTGTAACTAGGAGTGAACACTAGCTCTGTTGACTGGTCTAGTGTGGTGTAACTAGGAGTGAACACTAGCGTCTGTTGGCTGGTCTAGTGTGGTGTAACTAGGAGTGAACACTAGCGTCTGTTGGCTGGTCTAGTGTGGTGTAACTAGGAGTGAACACTAGCGTCTGTTGACTGGTCTAGTGTGGTGTAACTAGGAGTGAACACTAGCGTCTGTTGACTGGTCTAGTGTGGTGTAACTAGGAGTGAACACTAGCGTCTGTTGACTGGTCTAGTGTGGTGTAACTAGGAGTGAACACTAGCGTCTGTTGACTGGTCTAGTGTGGTGTAACTAGGAGTGAACACTAGCGTCTGTTGACTGGTCTAGTGTGGTGTAACTAGGAGTGAACACTAGCGTCTGTTGACTGGTCTAGTGTGGTGTAACTAGGAGTGAACACTAGCGTCTGTTGACTGGTCTAGTGTGGTGTAACTAGGAGTGAACACTAGCGTCTGTTGACTGGTCTAGTGTGGTGTAACTAGGAGTGAACACTAGCGTCTGTTGGCTGGTCTAGTGTGGTGTAACTAGGAGTGAACACTAGCGTCTGTTGACTGGTCTAGTGTGGTGTAACTAGGAGTGAACACTAGCGTCTGTTGACTGGTCTAGTGTGGTGTAACTAGGAGTGAACACTAGCGTCTGTTGACTGGTCTAGTGTGGTGTAACTAGGAGTGAACACTAGCGTCTGTTGACTGGTCTAGTGTGGTGTAACTAGGAGTGAACACTAGCGTCTGTTGGCTGGTCTAGTGTGGTGTAACTAGGAGTGAACACTAGCGTCTGTTGACTGGTCTAGTGTGGTGTAACTAGGAGTGAACACTAGCGTCTGTTGACTGGTCTAGTGTGGTGTAACTAGGAGTGAACACTAGCGTCTGTTGCTGGTCTAGTGTGGTGTAACTAGGAGTGAACACTAGCGTCTGTTGACTGGTCTAGTGTGGTGTAACTAGGAGTGAACACTAGCGTCTGTTGGCTGGTCTAGTGTGGTGTAACTAGGAGTGAACACTAGCGTCTGTTGACTGGTCTAGTGTGGTGTAACTAGGAGTGAACACTAGCGTCTGTTGACTGGTCTAGTGTGGTGTAACTAGGAGTGAACACTAGCGTCTGTTGACTGGTCTAGTGTGGTGTAACTAGGAGTGAACACTAGCGTCTGTTGACTGGTCTAGTGTGGTGTAACTAGGAGTGAACACTAGCGTCTGTTGACTGGTCTAGTGTGGTGTAACTAGGAGTGAACACTAGCGTCTGTTGACTGGTCTAGTGTGGTGTAACTAGGAGTGAACACTAGCGTCTGTTGACTGGTCTAGTGTGGTGTAACTAGGAGTGAACACTAGCGTCTGTTGACTGGTCTAGTGTGGTGTAACTAGGAGTGAACACTAGCGTCTGTTGACTGGTCTAGTGTGGTGTAACTAGGAGTGAACACTAGCGTCTGTTGACTGGTCTAGTGTGGTGTAACTAGGAGTGAACACTAGCGTCTGTTGACTGGTCTAGTGTGGTGTAACTAGGAGTGAACACTAGCGTCTGTTGACTGGTCTAGTGTGGTGTAACTAGGAGTGAACACTAGCGTCTGTTGACTGGTCTAGTGTGGTGTAACTAGGAGTGAACACTAGCGTCTGTTGACTGGTCTAGTGTGGTGTAACTAGGAGTGAACACTAGCGTCTGTTGACTGGTCTAGTGTGGTGTAACTAGGAGTGAACACTAGCGTCTGTTGGCTGGTCTAGTGTGGTGTAACTAGGAGTGAACACTAGCGTCTGTTGACTGGTCTAGTGTGGTGTAACTAGGAGTGAACACTAGCGTCTGTTGACTGGTCTAGTGTGGTGTAACTAGGAGTGAACACTAGCGTCTGTTGGCTGGTCTAGTGTGGTGTAACTAGGAGTGAACACTAGCGTCTGTTGGCTGGTCTAGTGTGGTGTAACTAGGAGTGAACACTAGCGTCTGTTGACTGGTCTAGTGTGGTGTAACTAGGAGTGAACACTAGCGTCTGTTGGCTGGTCTAGTGTGGTGTAACTAGGAGTGAACACTAGCGTCTGTTGGCTGGTCTAGTGTGGTGTAACTAGGAGTGAACACTAGCGTCTGTTGACTGGTCTAGTGTGGTGTAACTAGGAGTGAACACTAGCGTCTGTTGCTGGTCTAGTGTGGTGTAACTAGGAGTGAACACTAGCGTCTGTTGACTGGTCTAGTGTGGTGTAACTAGGAGTGAACACTAGCGTCTGTTGACTGGTCTAGTGTGGTGTAACTAGGAGTGAACACTAGCGTCTGTTGGCTGGTCTAGTGTGGTGTAACTAGGAGTGAACACTAGCTCCTGTTGGCTGGTCTAGTGTGGTGTAACTAGGAGTGAACACTAGCGTCTGTTGGCTGGTCTAGTGTGGTGTAACTAGGAGTGAACACTCGCTCTGTTGGCTGGTCTAGTGTGGTGTAACTAGGAGTGAACACTAGCTCCTGTTGACTGGTCTAGTGTGGTGTAACTAGGAGTGAACACTAGCGTCTGTTGACTGGTCTAGTGTGGTGTAACTAGGAGTGAACACTAGCGTCTGTTGCTGGTCTAGTGTGGTGTAACTAGGAGTGAACACTAGCGTCTGTTGACTGGTCTAGTGTGGTGTAACTAGGAGTGAACACTAGCGTCTGTTGGCTGGTCTAGTGTGGTGTAACTAGGAGTGAACACTAGCGTCTGTTGACTGGTCTAGTGTGGTGTAACTAGGAGTGAACACTAGCTCTGTTGGCTGGTCTAGTGTGGTGTAACTAGGAGTGAACACTAGCGTCTGTTGGCTGGTCTAGTGTGGTGTAACTAGGAGTGAACACTAGCGTCTGTTGACTGGTCTAGTGTGGTGTAACTAGGAGTGAACACTAGCGTCTGTTGACTGGTCTAGTGTGGTGTAACTAGGAGTGAACACTAGCGTCTGTTGACTGGTCTAGTGTGGTGTAACTAGGAGTGAACACTAGCGTCTGTTGACTGGTCTAGTGTGGTGTAACTAGGAGTGAACACTAGCGTCTGTTGACTGGTCTAGTGTGGTGTAACTAGGAGTGAACACTAGCGTCTGTTGACTGGTCTAGTGTGGTGTAACTAGGAGTGAACACTAGCGTCTGTTGACTGGTCTAGTGTGGTGTAACTAGGAGTGAACACTAGCGTCTGTTGACTGGTCTAGTGTGGTGTAACTAGGAGTGAACACTAGCGTCTGTTGACTGGTCTAGTGTGGTGTAACTAGGAGTGAACACTAGCGTCTGTTGACTGGTCTAGTGTGGTGTAACTAGGAGTGAACACTAGCGTCTGTTGGCTGGTCTAGTGTGGTGTAACTAGGAGTGAACACTAGCGTCTGTTGGCTGGTCTAGTGTGGTGTAACTAGGAGTGAACACTAGCGTCTGTTGACTGGTCTAGTGTGGTGTAACTAGGAGTGAACACTAGCGTCTGTTGACTGGTCTAGTGTGGTGTAACTAGGAGTGAACACTAGCGTCTGTTGACTGGTCTAGTGTGGTGTAACTAGGAGTGAACACTAGCGTCTGTTGACTGGTCTAGTGTGGTGTAACTAGGAGTGAACACTAGCGTCTGTTGACTGGTCTAGTGTGGTGTAACTAGGAGTGAACACTAGCGTCTGTTGACTGGTCTAGTGTGGTGTAACTAGGAGTGAACACTAGCGTCTGTTGACTGGTCTAGTGTGGTGTAACTAGGAGTGAACACTAGCGTCTGTTGGCTGGTCTAGTGTGGTGTAACTAGGAGTGAACACTAGCTCCTGTTGACTGGTCTAGTGTGGTGTAACTAGGAGTGAACACTAGCGTCTGTTGACTGGTCTAGTGTGGTGTAACTAGGAGTGAACACTAGCTCTGTTGACTGGTCTAGTGTGGTGTAACTAGGAGTGAACACTAGCGTCTGTTGACTGGTCTAGTGTGGTGTAACTAGGAGTGAACACTAGCGTCTGTTGACTGGTCTAGTGTGGTGTAACTAGGAGTGAACACTAGCGTCTGTTGACTGGTCTAGTGTGGTGTAACTAGGAGTGAACACTAGCGTCTGTTGACTGGTCTAGTGTGGTGTAACTAGGAGTGAACACTAGCGTCTGTTGGCTGGTCTAGTGTGGTGTAACTAGGAGTGAACACTAGCGTCTGTTGACTGGTCTAGTGTGGTGTAACTAGGAGTGAACACTAGCGTCTGTTGACTGGTCTAGTGTGGTGTAACTAGGAGTGAACACTAGCGTCTGTTGACTGGTCTAGTGTGGTGTAACTAGGAGTGAACACTAGCGTCTGTTGACTGGTCTAGTGTGGTGTAACTAGGAGTGAACACTAGCGTCTGTTGACTGGTCTAGTGTGGTGTAACTAGGAGTGAACACTAGCGTCTGTTGACTGGTCTAGTGTGGTGTAACTAGGAGTGAACACTAGCGTCTGTTGACTGGTCTAGTGTGGTGTAACTAGGAGTGAACACTAGCGTCTGTTGACTGGTCTAGTGTGGTGTAACTAGGAGTGAACACTAGCGTCTGTTGACTGGTCTAGTGTGGTGTAACTAGGAGTGAACACTAGCGTCTGTTGACTGGTCTAGTGTGGTGTAACTAGGAGTGAACACTAGCGTCTGTTGGCTGGTCTAGTGTGGTGTAACTAGGAGTGAACACTAGCGTCTGTTGACTGGTCTAGTGTGGTGTAACTAGGAGTGAACACTAGCGTCTGTTGGCTGGTCTAGTGTGGTGTAACTAGGAGTGAACACTAGCGTCTGTTGACTGGTCTAGTGTGGTGTAACTAGGAGTGAACACTAGCGTCTGTTGACTGGTCTAGTGTGGTGTAACTAGGAGTGAACACTAGCGTCTGTTGACTGGTCTAGTGTGGTGTAACTAGGAGTGAACACTAGCGTCTGTTGACTGGTCTAGTGTGGTGTAACTAGGAGTGAACACTAGCGTCTGTTGACTGGTCTAGTGTGGTGTAACTAGGAGTGAACACTAGCGTCTGTTGGCTGGTCTAGTGTGGTGTAACTAGGAGTGAACACTAGCGTCTGTTGACTGGTCTAGTGTGGTGTAACTAGGAGTGAACACTCGCTCCTGTTGGCTGGTCTAGTGTGGTGTAACTAGGAGTGAACACTAGCTCCTGTTGGCTGGTCTAGTGTGGTGTAACTAGGAGTGAACACTAGCTCCTGTTGCTGGTCTAGTGTGGTGTAACTAGGAGTGAACACTCGCTCCTGTTGACTGGTCTAGTGTGGTGTAACTAGGAGTGAACACTAGCGTCTGTTGACTGGTCTAGTGTGGTGTAACTAGGAGTGAACACTCGCTCTGTTGCTGGTCTAGTGTGGTAACTAGGAGTGAACACTAGCGTCTGTTGGCTGGTCTAGTGTGGTGTAACTAGGAGTGAACACTAGCGTCTGTTGACTGGTCTAGTGTGGTGTAACTAGGAGTGAACACTAGCGTCTGTTGGCTGGTCTAGTGTGGTGTAACTAGGAGTGAACACTAGCGTCTGTTGACTGGTCTAGTGTGGTGTAACTAGGAGTGAACACTAGCGTCTGTTGACTGGTCTAGTGTGGTGTAACTAGGAGTGAACACTAGCGTCTGTTGACTGGTCTAGTGTGGTGTAACTAGGAGTGAACACTAGCGTCTGTTGACTGGTCTAGTGTGGTGTAACTAGGAGTGAACACTAGCGCTGTTGACTGGTCTAGTGTGGTGTAACTAGGAGTGAACACTAGCGTCTGTTGACTGGTCTAGTGTGGTGTAACTAGGAGTGAACACTAGCGTCTGTTGACTGGTCTAGTGTGGTGTAACTAGGAGTGAACACTAGCGTCTGTTGACTGGTCTAGTGTGGTGTAACTAGGAGTGAACACTAGCGTCTGTTGACTGGTCTAGTGTGGTGTAACTAGGAGTGAACACTAGCGTCTGTTGACTGGTCTAGTGTGGTGTAACTAGGAGTGAACACTAGCGACTGTTGACTGGTCTAGTGTGGTGTAACTAGGAGTGAACACTAGCGCCTGTTGGCTGGTCTAGTGTGGTGTAACTAGGAGTGAACACTAGCGTCTGTTGACTGGTCTAGTGTGGTGTAACTAGGAGTGAACACTAGCGTCTGTTGACTGGTCTAGTGTGGTGTAACTAGGAGTGAACACTAGCTCCTGTTGACTGGTCTAGTGTGGTGTAACTAGGAGTGAACACTAGCTCCTGTTGACTGGTCTAGTGTGGTGTAACTAGGAGTGAACACTAGCGTCTGTTGACTGGTCTAGTGTGGTGTAACTAGGAGTGAACACTAGCGTCTGTGACTGGTCTAGTGTGGTGTAACTAGGAGTGAACACTAGTGTCTGTTGGCTGGTCTAGTGTGGTGTAACTAGGAGTGAACACTAGCGCCTGTTGACTGGTCTAGTGTGTGTAACTAGGAGTGAACACTAGCGTCTGTTGGCTGGTCTAGTGGGTGTAACTAGGAGTGAACACTAGCGCCTGTTGGCTGGTCTAGTGTGGTGTAACTAGGAGTGAACACTAGCGCCTGTTGACTGGTCTAGTGTGGTGTAACTAGGAGTGAACACTAGCGACTGTTGACTGGTCTAGTGTAGTGTAACTAGGAGTGAACACTAGCGTCTGTTGACTGGTCTAGTGTGGTGTAACTAGGAGTGAACACTAGCGTCTGTTGACTGGTCTAGTGTGGTGTAACTAGGTGTACACTAGCGTCTGTTGACTGGTCTAGTGTGGTGTAACTAGGAGTGAACACTAGCGTCTGTTGCTGGTCTAGTGTGGTGTAACTAGGAGTGAACACTCGCTCCTGTTGCCTGGTCTAGTGTGGTGTAACTAGGAGTGAACACT
>WNGS01158348.1:26672-44138 GCA_020271785.1 Procambarus virginalis
CTGGTCTAGTGTGGTGTAACTAGGAGTGAACACTAGTGTCTGTTGGCTGGTCTAGTGTGGTGTAACTAGGAGTGAACACTCGCTCCTGTTGGCTGGTCTAGTGTGGTGTAACTAGGAGTGAACACTCGCTCCTGTTGGCTGGTCTAGTGTGGTGTAACTAGGAGTGAACACTAGCGTCTGTTGGTGGTCTAGTGTGGTGTAACTAGGAGTGAACACTAGCGACTGTTGGCTGGTCTAGTGTGGTGTAACTAGGAGTGAACACTCGCTCCTGTTGGCTGGTCTAGTGTGGTGTAACTAGGAGTGAACACTAGCGTCTGTTGGCTGGTCTAGTGTGGTGTAACTAGGAGTGAACACTAGCGTCTGTTGGCTGGTCTAGTGTGGTGTAACTAGGAGTGAACACTCGCTCTGTTGGCTGGTCTAGTGTGGTGTAACTAGGAGTGAACACTAGCGTCTGTTGGCTGGTCTAGTGTGGTGTAACTAGGAGTGAACACTAGCGACTGTTTGCTGGTCTAGTGTGGTGTAACTAGGAGTGAACACTCGCTCCTGTTGCTGGTCTAGTGTGGTGTAACTAGGAGTGAACACTAGCGTCTGTTGGCTGGTCTAGTGTGGTGTAACTAGGAGTGAACACTAGCGTCTGTTGACTGGTCTAGTGTGGTGTAACTAGGAGTGAACACTAGCTCCTGTTGGCTGGTCTAGTGTGGTGTAACTAGGAGTGAACACTCGCTCCTGTTGGCTGGTCTAGTGTGGTGTAACTAGGAGTGAACACTAGCGTCTGTTGGCTGGTCTAGTGTGGTGTAACTAGGAGTGAACACTAGCTCTGTTGGCTGGTCTAGTGTGGTGTAACTAGGAGTGAACACTCGCTCTGTTGCTGGTCTAGTGTGGTGTAACTAGGAGTGAACACTAGCGTCTGTTGGCTGGTCTAGTGTGGTGTAACTAGGAGTGAACACTCGATCTGTTGGCTGGTCTAGTGTGGTGTAACTAGGAGTGAACACTCGCTCTGTTGGCTGGTCTAGTGTGGTGTAACTAGGAGTGAACACTAGCGTCTGTTGGCTGGTCTAGTGTGGTGTAACTAGGAGTGAACACTAGCGTCTGTTGGCTGGTCTAGTGTGGTGTAACTAGGAGTGAACACTAGCTCTGTTGGCTGGTCTAGTGTGGTGTAACTAGGAGTGAACACTAGCGTCTGTTGACTGGTCTAGTGTGGTGTAACTAGGAGTGAACACTAGCGTCTGTTGGCTGGTCTAGTGTGGTGTAACTAGGAGTGAACACTAGCGTCTGTTGGCTGGTCTAGTGTGGTGTAACTAGGAGTGAACACTAGCTCTCTGTTGGCTGGTCTAGTGTGGTGTAACTAGGAGTGAACACTAGCGTCTGTTGGCTGGTCTAGTGTGGTGTAACTAGGAGTGAACACTCGCTCCTGTTGGCTGGTCTAGTGTGGTGTAACTAGGAGTGAACACTCGCTCCTGTTGGCTGGTCTAGTGTGGTGTAACTAGGAGTGAACACTAGCGTCTGTTGGCTGGTCTAGTGTGGTGTAACTAGGAGTGAACACTAGCGTCTGTTGGCTGGTCTAGTGTGGTGTAACTAGGAGTGAACACTAGCGTCTGTTGGCTGGTCTAGTGTGGTGTAACTAGGAGTGAACACTAGCGTCTGTTGACTGGTCTAGTGTGGTGTAACTAGGAGTGAACACTAGCGTCTGTTGACTGGTCTAGTGTGGTGTAACTAGGAGTGAACACTCGCTCTGTTGGCTGGTCTAGTGTGGTGTAACTAGGAGTGAACACTAGCGTCTGTTGGCTGGTCTAGTGTGGTGTAACTAGGAGTGAACACTAGCGTCTGTTGGCTGGTCTAGTGTGGTGTAACTAGGAGTGAACACTAGCGTCTGTTGGCTGGTCTAGTGTGGTGTAACTAGGAGTGAACACTAGCGTCTGTTGGCTGGTCTAGTGTGGTGTAACTAGGAGTGAACACTAGCGTCTGTTGACTGGTCTAGTGTGGTGTAACTAGGAGTGAACACTAGCGACTGTTGACTGGTCTAGTGTGGTGTAACTAGGAGTGAACACTAGCGTCTGTTGGCTGGTCTAGTGTGGTGTAACTAGGAGTGAACACTAGCGTCTGTTGACTGGTCTAGTGTGGTGTAACTAGGAGTGAACACTAGCGTCTGTTGACTGGTCTAGTGTGGTGTAACTAGGAGTGAACACTAGCGTCTGTTGACTGGTCTAGTGTGGTGTAACTAGGAGTGAACACTAGCGTCTGTTGACTGGTCTAGTGTGGTGTAACTAGGAGTGAACACTAGCGTCTGTTGGCTGGTCTAGTGTGGTGTAACTAGGAGTGAACACTAGCGTCTGTTGACTGGTCTAGTGTGGTGTAACTAGGAGTGAACACTAGCGTCTGTTGACTGGTCTAGTGTGGTGTAACTAGGAGTGAACACTAGCGTCTGTTGGCTGGTCTAGTGTGGTGTAACTAGGAGTGAACACTAGCGTCTGTTGACTGGTCTAGTGTGGTGTAACTAGGAGTGACACTAGCGTCTGTTGACTGGTCTAGTGTGGTGTAACTAGGAGTGAACACTAGCGACTGTTGACTGGTCTAGTGTGGTGTAACTAGGAGTGAACACTAGCGTCTGTTGACTGGTCTAGTGTGGTGTAACTAGGAGTGAACACTAGCGTCTGTTGGCTGGTCTAGTGTGGTGTAACTAGGAGTGAACACTAGCGTCTGTTGACTGGTCTAGTGTGGTGTAACTAGGAGTGAACACTAGCGTCTGTTGGCTGGTCTAGTGTGGTGTAACTAGGAGTGAACACTAGCGTCTGTTGGCTGGTCTAGTGTGGTGTAACTAGGAGTGAACACTAGCGTCTGTTGGCTGGTCTAGTGTGGTGTAACTAGGAGTGAACACTCGCTCCTGTTGGCTGGTCTAGTGTGGTGTAACTAGGAGTGAACACTAGCGTCTGTTGGCTGGTCTAGTGTGGTGTAACTAGGAGTGAACACTAGCGTCTGTTGCTGGTCTAGTGTGGTGTAACTAGGAGTGAACACTAGCGTCTGTTGGCTGGTCTAGTGTGGTGTAACTAGGAGTGAACACTAGCGTCTGTTGACTGGTCTAGTGTGGTGTAACTAGGAGTGAACACTAGCTCTGTTGGCTGGTCTAGTGTGGTGTAACTAGGAGTGAACACTAGCGTCTGTTGGCTGGTCTAGTGTGGTGTAACTAGGAGTGAACACTCGCTCTGTTGGCTGGTCTAGTGTGGTGTAACTAGGAGTGAACACTAGCTCCTGTTGGCTGGTCTAGTGTGGTGTAACTAGGAGTGAACACTAGCGTCTGTTGGCTGGTCTAGTGTGGTGTAACTAGGAGTGAACACTAGCGTCTGTTGGCTGGTCTAGTGTGGTGTAACTAGGAGTGAACACTAGCGTCTGTTGGCTGGTCTAGTGTGGTGTAACTAGGAGTGAACACTCGCTCCTGTTGGCTGGTCTAGTGTGGTGTAACTAGGAGTGAACACTAGCGTCTGTTGACTGGTCTAGTGTGGTGTAACTAGGAGTGAACACTAGCGTCTGTTGGCTGGTCTAGTGTGGTGTAACTAGGAGTGAACACTAGCGTCTGTTGGCTGGTCTAGTGTGGTGTAACTAGGAGTGAACACTCGCTCTGTTGGCTGGTCTAGTGTGGTGTAACTAGGAGTGAACACTAGCGTCTGTTGGCTGGTCTAGTGTGGTGTAACTAGGAGTGAACACTCGCTTCTGTTGGCTGGTCTAGTGTGGTGTAACTAGGAGTGAACACTCGCTCCTGTTGGCTGGTCTAGTGTGGTGTAACTAGGAGTGAACACTAGCGTCTGTTGGCTGGTCTAGTGTGGTGTAACTAGGAGTGAACACTAGCGTCTGTTGGCTGGTCTAGTGTGGTGTAACTAGGAGTGAACACTAGCGTCTGTTGGCTGGTCTAGTGTGGTGTAACTAGGAGTGAACACTAGCGTCTGTTGACTGGTCTAGTGTGGTGTAACTAGGAGTGAACACTAGCGTCTGTTGACTGGTCTAGTGTGGTGTAACTAGGAGTGAACACTCGCTCCTGTTGGCTGGTCTAGTGTGGTGTAACTAGGAGTGAACACTAGCGTCTGTTGGCTGGTCTAGTGTGGTGTAACTAGGAGTGAACACTAGCGTCTGTTGACTGGTCTAGTGTGGTGTAACTAGGAGTGAACACTAGCGTCTGTTGGCTGGTCTAGTGTGGTGTAACTAGGAGTGAACACTAGCTCTGTTGACTGGTCTAGTGTGGTGTAACTAGGAGTGAACACTAGCGTCTGTTGACTGGTCTAGTGTGGTGTAACTAGGAGTGAACACTAGCGTCTGTTGACTGGTCTAGTGTGGTGTAACTAGGAGTGAACACTAGCGTCTGTTGACTGGTCTAGTGTGGTGTAACTAGGAGTGAACACTAGCGTCTGTTGACTGGTCTAGTGTGGTGTAACTAGGAGTGAACACTAGCGTCTGTTGACTGGTCTAGTGTGGTGTAACTAGGAGTGAACACTAGCGTCTGTTGGCTGGTCTAGTGTGGTGTAACTAGGAGTGAACACTAGCGTCTGTTGACTGGTCTAGTGTGGTGTAACTAGGAGTGAACACTAGCGTCTGTTGACTGGTCTAGTGTGGTGTAACTAGGAGTGAACACTAGCGTCTGTTGGCTGGTCTAGTGTGGTGTAACTAGGAGTGAACACTAGCGTCTGTTGACTGGTCTAGTGTGGTGTAACTAGGAGTGAACACTAGCGTCTGTTGACTGGTCTAGTGTGGTGTAACTAGGAGTGAACACTAGCGTCTGTTGACTGGTCTAGTGTGGTGTAACTAGGAGTGAACACTAGCGTCTGTTGACTGGTCTAGTGTGGTGTAACTAGGAGTGAACACTAGCGTCTGTTGGCTGGTCTAGTGTGGTGTAACTAGGAGTGAACACTCGCGTCTGTTGACTGGTCTAGTGTGGTGTAACTAGGAGTGAACACTAGCGTCTGTTGGCTGGTCTAGTGTGGTGTAACTAGGAGTGAACACTAGCGTCTGTTGGCTGGTCTAGTGTGGTGTAACTAGGAGTGAACACTAGCTCTGTTGGCTGGTCTAGTGTGGTGTAACTAGGAGTGAACACTAGCGTCTGTTGACTGGTCTAGTGTGGTGTAACTAGGAGTGAACACTAGCGTCTGTTGGCTGGTCTAGTGTGGTGTAACTAGGAGTGAACACTAGCGTCTGTTGGCTGGTCTAGTGTGGTGTAACTAGGAGTGAACACTAGCTCTGTTGGCTGGTCTAGTGTGGTGTAACTAGGAGTGAACACTAGCGTCTGTTGGCTGGTCTAGTGTGGTGTAACTAGGAGTGAACACTAGCGTCTGTTGGCTGGTCTAGTGTGGTGTAACTAGGAGTGAACACTAGCTCTGTTGGCTGGTCTAGTGTGGTGTAACTAGGAGTGAACACTAGCGTCTGTTGGCTGGTCTAGTGTGGTGTAACTAGGAGTGAACACTAGCGTCTGTTGGCTGGTCTAGTGTGGTGTAACTAGGAGTGAACACTAGCGTCTGTTGGCTGGTCTAGTGTGGTGTAACTAGGAGTGAACACTAGCGTCTGTTGACTGGTCTAGTGTGGTGTAACTAGGAGTGAACACTAGCGTCTGTTGGCTGGTCTAGTGTGGTGTAACTAGGAGTGAACACTCGCTCTGTTGGCTGGTCTAGTGTGGTGTAACTAGGAGTGAACACTAGCGTCTGTTGGCTGGTCTAGTGTGGTGTAACTAGGAGTGAACACTAGCGTCTGTTGGCTGGTCTAGTGTGGTGTAACTAGGAGTGAACACTAGCGTCTGTTGGCTGGTCTAGTGTGGTGTAACTAGGAGTGAACACTAGCGTCTGTTGGCTGGTCTAGTGTGGTGTAACTAGGAGTGAACACTAGCGTCTGTTGGCTGGTCTAGTGTGGTGTAACTAGGAGTGAACACTAGCTCTGTTGGCTGGTCTAGTGTGGTGTAACTAGGAGTGAACACTAGCGTCTGTTGGCTGGTCTAGTGTGGTGTAACTAGGAGTGAACACTAGCGTCTGTTGACTGGTCTAGTGTGGTGTAACTAGGAGTGACACTAGCGTCTGTTGGCTGGTCTAGTGTGGTGTAACTAGGAGTGAACACTAGCGTCTGTTGGCTGGTCTAGTGTGGTGTAACTAGGAGTGAACACTAGCGTCTGTTGGCTGGTCTAGTGTGGTGTAACTAGGAGTGAACACTCGCTCCTGTGCTGGTCTAGTGGGTGTAACTAGGAGTGAACACTAGCTCTGTTGACTGGTCTAGTGTGGTGTAACTAGGAGTGAACACTAGCGTCTGTTGACTGGTCTAGTGTGGTGTAACTAGGAGTGAACACTAGCTCCTGTTGGCTGGTCTAGTGTGGTGTAACTAGGAGTGAACACTAGCGACTGTTGGCTGGTCTAGTGTGGTGTAACTAGGAGTGAACACTAGCGTCCTGTTGGCTGGTCTAGTGTGGTGTAACTAGGAGTGAACACTAGCGTCTGTTGGCTGGTCTAGTGTGGTGTAACTAGGAGTGAACACTCGCCCTGTTGACTGGTCTAGTGTGGTGTAACTAGGAGTGTACACTAGCGTCTGTTGACTGGTCTGGTGGTGTAACTAGGAGTGAACACTAGCGTCTGTTGACTGGTCTAGTGTGTGTAACTAGGAGTGTACACTAGCGACTGTTGACTGGTCTAGTGTGGTGTAACTAGGAGTGTACACTAGCGTCTGTTGGCTGGTCTAGTGTGGTGTAACTAGGAGTGAACACTAGCGTCTGTTGGCTGGTCTAGTGTGGTGTAACTAGGAGTGAACACTAGCGTCTGTTGGCTGGTCTAGTGTGGTGTAACTAGGAGTGACACTAGCGTCTGTTGACTGGTCTAGTGTGGTGTAACTAGGAGTGAACACTAGCGACTGTTGACTGGTCTAGTGTGGTGTAACTAGGAGTGAACACTAGCGTCTGTTGGCTGGTCTAGTGTGGTGTAACTAGGAGTGAACACTAGCGTCTGTGACTGGTCTAGTGTGGTGTAACTAGGAGTGACACTAGCGTCTGTTGACTGGTCTAGTGTGTGTAACTAGGAGTGAACACTAGCGACTGTTGACTGGTCTAGTGTGGTGTAACTAGGAGTGAACACTAGCGTCTGTTGACTGGTCTAGTGTGGTGTAACTAGGAGTGAACACTAGCGTCTCTGTTGGCTGGTCTAGTGTGGTGTAACTAGGAGTGACACTAGCGTCTGTTGACTGGTCTAGTGTGGTGTAACTAGGAGTGAACACTAGCGTCTGTTGACTGGTCTAGTGTGGTGTAACTAGGAGTGTACACTAGCGTCTGTTGACTGGTCTAGTGTGGTGTAACTAGGAGTGAACACTCTAGGAGTGTACACTAGCGTCTGTTGGCTGGTCTAGTGTGGTGTAACTAGGAGTGTACACTAGCGACTGTTGGCTGGTCTAGTGCGGTGTAACTAAGAGTGTACACTAGCGTCTGTTGGCTGGTCTAGTGTGGTGTAACTAGAGTGAACACTAGTCTGTAGCTGTTAGTGGTGTAACGGTCATGTGATGTCCTATAGTGTGGTGTAACTAGGAGTGAACACTATCGACTTTGACTGGTCTAGTCGTGTGTAAAGTAAAACTATGACTGTGAGATGTTAACGTGACACTAGCGACTGTTGGGGGGGGGAAACGGGGCTGGTCTAGTGTGATGTTAGGATGAACCCCGTCTCGGAGGTTGAAGGTTGAACACTAGCGTCTGTTGACTGGTCTAGTGTGGTGTAACATAGGAGTGTGACACCTAGGCGCTGTTTGGCTGTCTAGTGTGGTGTGCTAGGAGTGAACACTAGCGGTGTTGACTGGTCTAGTGTGATTTAACTAGGAGTGAACACTAGTACTGTTGCCTGTTCTAGTGTGATGTAAATAGGAGTGAACACTAGCGATCTGTTGCCTGGTCTAGTGTGATTACTAGAGTGAACACTAGGACTGTTGGCTGGTCTAGGTGTGTGTAACTAGAGAGTGAACCATACGTCTGTTGCTGGTGCTAGTGTGGATGTAAATAGTGATGATACACTAGTGACTGTGACATGGTCAAGTATGGATGTAACTAGGATGAACACTAGTGACTGTTGCCTGGTCTAGTGTGGTGTAAACTAGGAGTGCATAGCAGGACTGTTGTACTGTCTAGTGTGGTGTAACTAGGAGTGAACACTAGGCTGTTGACTGGTCTAGTGCGGTGTAGCTAGGAGTGAACACTTAGTGTCTGTTGCCTGGTCTAGTGTGGGTAATAGGAGTGTACAGTAGTGACGTTTGCCATGGTCTAGAGTGGTGTAACTAGGAGTGAAACATAGCTGACTGTTGACTGGTCTAGTGTGGTTAGCTAGGAGTGAACACTAGTGACTGTTCCGGTCTAGTGTGGTGTAACTAGGAGTGAACACTAGCGCTGATTGATGGTCTAGGTGGTGTAACTAGGAGTGTAACAACTAGTGATGTGTGCTGTGTCTAGTGTGGTGTGCTAGGAGTGAACACTAGCGACTGTTGCCTGGTCTAGTGTGGTGTAACTAGAGTGTACACTAGCGTCTGTTGACTGGTCTAGTGTGGTGTAACAGGAGTACACTAGCTAACTGTTGACTGGTCTAGTGTGGGGTAACTAGGAGTGTAACACATAGCGACTGTTGACTGGTCTAGTGTGGATGTAACTGAGGAGTGAATCACTAGTGACTTTGACTGGTCTAGTGTGGTTAACTAGGAGTGAATCACTAGTGACTGTTGACTGGTCTGTGTGGTTGTAGCTAGGAGTGAACACTAGTGACTGTTGCTGGTCTAGTGTGGTGTAACTAGAGTGAACAACAGTCGACTGTTGCTTGGTTCTAGTGTGGTGTACTGCGAGTGTACAAAGGACTGTTGCCTGGTCTAGTGTGGTGTAACTAGGGTTGAAATAGCGACTTTGCTGGTCTAGTGTGGTGTACTAGGAGTTACACTAGTGTCTGTTGGCTGGTCTAGTTGTGAGTGTAATAGGAGTGAACACTAGGACTGTTGCCTGGTCTAGTGTGATGTAACTAGGAGTGTTACACTATGACTGTGCCTGGTCTAAGTGTTGGTGTAACTAGGAGTGAACACTAGCGATGTTTGCCTGGCCTAAGAGTGGCTCGTAACTAGGTTAGTGTAACACTAGTGTCTTTTGACTGGTCTAGTGTGGTGTATACTAGGAGTGAACACTAGTGACTGTTGCACTGGTCTAGTGTGGAGTTAATAGGAGTGACACTAGTGTCTGTTGCCTGGTCTAGTTTGTGTAACTGGGAGTGAACACTACGGACTGTTTGCGCTGGTTCTTTAGTGTGAGTAACTACGGAGTTGAACCTTTAGTGACTGTTGACTGTCCTCTCCCAGTGTCGTGTTGTAACTAGGAGTTGAACACTAGTTTGACTGTTGCCTGGTCTATGTGTGTACTGGTGTAGCTGTTACTAGCAGTTTTAGTTGGTTTATACTTATCTCTGTTGTATTATGTTGTTTTTCCTTGGTTTGACTTGTGTTGTTATCACGGTGGGGTCCACCCCACGTTACCACCAACGCTGTCTATTGGGATGGATCACAGATCGTTGCTTAGTGTGGTGTACAGATGCATAGGTCTAGTGGTCATTGTACTATGAGGCATAGCGACTGTTGACTGCTAAGTGTGTACTAGTGACTAGGTGTGATGAGGTGGACTAGGGTGTACACTAGCGTCTGTTGCCTGATTGGCCGAAGTGGGTTTCCGGGCTTATGCGTCTTGACATTTCCATACGCATATCCACGTTTATATTCCCCAATAATCTTTGGCAGGTGGAGTCCGGATTTCTTGGCATTCACAGTTTCAATCAATTTGTTGACCTTTCAATTCGGCTGTAGTGTCCTTCGTTACCCTTTGGAATTTAGTTTGGTCAGAGAGTATGAGGTTCATTTTCGCCAGATATTCGTCTTTCTTAAGGATGACGTATATTGGCGACTTGTCACCTCTCCTGATAACTATCTCCTTGTTCTCACGAAGGCTCTTAGCTGCCGCTTTGAGCTCGGGGGTCAGTATGGTGCTTCTGTATTGCCTCGATTCTTTCCTCCTTCTGCAATAAGCTCTGCTTGTAAGGTGTCTTTGTGGTGACCTTCTGACCTTGAAGAAGAATCAAAGATCATTCCTAAAAAAATGGTTTTACATCTAGCGGAAAATTTACATTTTGAAGCCTTATCAAAAGGATTTAAATTAGAGTTAAAAATTGTGTTAATAGTCCAGTGTGGTGTAACTAGGAGTGTACACTAGTGACTGTTGCCTGGTCTAGTGTGGTGTACTAGGAGTGAACCTAGCGACTGTTGACTGGTCTAGTGTGGTGTACTAGAAGTGAACACTAGTGACTGTTGACTGTCTAGTGTGATGTAACTAGGAGTGAACACTAGCGTCTGTTGGCTGGTCTAGTGTGATGTAACTAGGAGTGAACACTAGCGTCTGTTGGCTGGTCTAGTGTGATGTAACTAGGAGTGAACACTAGCGTCTGTTGGCTGGTCTAGTGTGATGTAACTAGGAGTGAAACTAGCGTCTGTTGGCTGGTCTAGTGTGATGTAACTAGGAGTGAACACTAGCGCTGTTGGCTGTCTAGTGTGATGTAACTAGGAGTGAACACTAGCGTCTGTGGCTGGTCTAGTTGATGTAACTAGGAGTGAACACTAGCGTCTGTTGGCTGGTCTAGTGTGATGTAACTAGGAGTGAACCTAGCGTCTGTTGGCTGTCTAGTGTGATGTAACTAGGAGTGAACACTAGCGTCTGTTGGCTGGTCTAGTGGGTGTAACTAGGAGTGAACACTAGTGACTGTGTGTTGACTGGTCTAGTGTGATGTAACTAGGAGTGAACACTAGTGACTGTTGCCTGGTCTCTGTGGTGTAACTAGGAGTGAATACTAGTGACTGTTGACTGGTCTAGTGTGGTGTAACTAGGAGTGAACACTAGTGACTGTTGACTGTCTAGTGTGGTGTAACTAGAAGTGAACACTATGACTGTTGCCTGTCTAGTATGGTTAACTAGGAGTGTACAGTAGTGACTGTTTGCCTGGTCTATGTGGTGTAACTAGGAGTGAAAATAGTGACTGTTGACTGGTCTAGTGTGGTGTAACTAGGAGTGAACACTAGTGACTGTTGCCTGGTCTAGTGTGATGTAACTAGGAGTGAACACTAGTGACTGTTGCCTGGTCTAGTGTGATGTAACTAGGAGTGAACACTAGTGACTGTTGCCTGGTCTAGTGTGGTGTAACTAGGAGTGAACACTAGCGACTGTTGCCTGGTCTAGTGTGGTGTAACTAGGAGTGTACACTAGTGACTGTTGACGGGTCTAGTGTGGTGTAACTAGAGTGTACACTAGTGACTGTTGCCTGGTCTAGTGTGGTGTAACTAGGAGTGAACACTAGTGACTGTTGCTGGTCTAGTGTGATGTAACTAGGAGTGAACACTAGTGACTGTTGCCTGGTCTAGTGTGGTGTAACTAGGAGTGAACACTAGTGACTGTTGACTAGTCTAGTGTGGTGTAACTAGGAGTGACACTATAATGACTGTTGCCTGGTCTAGTGTGGTGTAACTAGAGTGTACACTAGCGACTGTTGCCTGGTCTAGTGTGGTGTAACTAGGAGTGTACAACAGCGACTGTTGCCTGGTCTAGTGTGGTGTAACTAGGAGTGTACACTAGCGACTGTTCCTGTTCTAGTGTGGTGTAACTAGGAGTGTACCTAGCGTCTGTTGGCTGGTCTAGTGTGGTGTAACTAGTAGTGTACACTAGCGTCTGTTGACTGGTCTAGTGTGGTGTAACTAGGAGTGTACACTAGCGACTGTTGCCTGTTCTAGTGTGTGTAACTAGAGTGAACACTAGTGTGTGACTGTTGCCTGGTCTAGAGTGGTGTAACTAGGAGTGAACACTAGTGACTGTTGACTGGTCTAGTGTGGTGTAACTAGGAGTGAACACTAGTGACTGTTGACTGGTCTAGTGTGGTGTAACTAGGAGTGTACACTAGTGACTGGTTGCCTGGTCTAGTGTGGTGTAACTAGAGTGAACACTAGCGACTGTTGGCTGGTCTAGTGTGGTGTAACTAGGAGTGAACACTAGCGACTGTTGGCTGGTCTAGTGTGGTGTACCTAGGAGTGTACACTAGTGACTGTTTGCCTGGTCTAGTGTGGTGTACTATGATGTACACTAGTGACTGTTGACTAGTCTAGTGTGGTGTAACTAGGAGTGTACACTAGCGTCTGTTGGCTGGTCTAGTGTGTTGTAACTAGGAGTGTACACTAGCGACTGTTGGCTGGTCTAGTGTGTGTAACTAGGAGTGTACACTAGCGTCTGTTGGCTGGTCTAGTGTGGTGTAACTAGGAGTGTACACTAGCGTCTGTTGGCTGTCTAGTGTGGTGTAACTAGGAGTGAACACTAGCGACTGTTGACTGGTCTAGTGTGGTGTAACTAGAGTGAACACTAGCGACTGTTGACTGGTCTAGTGTGTGGTAACTAGGAGTGAACACTAGCGTCTGTTGACTGGTCTAGTGTGGTGTAACTAGGAGTGTACACTAGTGACTGTTGACTGGTCTAGTGTGGTGTAACTAGGAGTGTACACTAGCGACTGTTGACTGGTCTAGTGTGGTGTAACTAGGAGCGAACACTAGTGACTGTTGCCTGGTCTAGTTGTGGTGTAACTAGGAGTGAACACTAGTGACTGTTGCCTGGTCTAGGAGTGTTAACTAGGAGTGTACACTAGTGACTGTTGCCTGGTCTAGAGTGGTGTAACTAGGAGTGTACACTAGTGACTGTTGCCTGGTCTAGTGTGGTGTAACTAGGAGTGAACACTAGTGACTGTTGACTGGTCAAGTGTGGTGTAACTAGAGTGAACACTAGTGACTGTTGCCTGGTCTAGAGTGGTGTAACTAGGAGTGAACACTAGCGACTGTTGACTGGTCTAGTGTGGTGTAACTAGGAGTGTACACTAGCGACTGTTGACTGGTCTAGTGTGGTGTAACTAGGAGTGAACACTAGTGACTGTTGCCTGGTCTAGTGTGGTGTACTAGGAGTGAACACTAGTGACTGTTGCCTGGTCTAGAGTGGTGTAACTAGAGTGAACACTAGCGACTGTTGACTGGTCTAGTGTGGTGTACTAGGAGTGAACACTAGTGACTGTTGCCTGGTCTAGTGTGGTGTAACTAGGAGTGAACACTAGCGTCTGTTGACTGGTCTAGTGTGGTGTAACTAGGAGTGTACACTAATGACTGTTGACTGGTCTAGTGTGGTGTAACTAGGAGTGAACACTAGCGACTGTTGCCTGGTCTAGTGTGGTGTAACTAGGAGTGAACACTAGCGTCTGTTGACTGGTCTAGTGTGTGTAACTAGGAGTGTACACTAGCGACTGTTGACTGGTCTAGTGTGGTGTAACTAGGAGTGTACACTAGCGACTGTTGACTGGTCTAGTGTGGTGTAACTAGGAGTGAATACTAGTGACTGTTGACTGGTCTAGTGTGGTGTAACTAGGAGTGAATACTAGTGACTGTTGACTGGTCTAGTGTGGTGTAACTAGGAGTGAACACTAGTGACTGTTGACTGGTCTAGTGTGGTGTAACTAGAAGTGAACACTAGTGACTGTTGCCTGGTCTAGTATGGTGTAACTAGGAGTGTACAGTAGTGACTGTTGCCTGGTCTAGTGTGGTGTAACTAGGAGTGAAAATTAGTGACTGTTGACTGGTCTAGTGTGGTGTAACTAGGAGTGAACACTAGTGACTGTTGCCTGGTCTAGTGTGATGTAACTAGGAGTGAACACTAGTGACTGTTGCCTGGTCTAGTGTGATGTAACTAGGAGTGAACACTAGTGACTGTTGCCTGGTCTAGTGTGGTGTAACTAGGAGTGAACACTAGCGACTGTTGCCTGGTCTAGTGTGGTGTAACTAGGAGTGTACACTAGTGACTGTTGACTGGTCTAGTGTGGTGTAACTAGGAGTGTACACTAGTGACTGTTGCCTGGTCTAGTGTGGTGTAACTAGGAGTGAACACTAGTGACTGTTGCCTGGTCTAGTGTGATGTAACTAGGAGTGAACACTAGTGACTGTTGCCTGGTCTAGTGTGGTGTAACTAGGAGTGAACACTAGTGACTGTTGACTAGTCTAGTGTGGTGTAACTAGGAGTGAACACTAGTGACTGTTGCCTGGTCTAGTGTGGTGTAACTAGGAGTGTACACTAGCGACTGTTGCCTGGTCTAGTGTGGTGTAACTAGGAGTGTACAACAGCGACTGTTGCCTGGTCTAGTGTGGTGTAACTAGGAGTGTACACTAGCGACTGTTGCCTGGTCTAGTGTGGTGTAACTAGGAGTGTACACTAGCGTCTGTTGGCTGGTCTAGTGTGGTGTAACTAGGAGTGTACACTAGCGTCTGTTGACTGGTCTAGTGTGGTGTAACTAGGAGTGTACACTAGCGACTGTTGCCTGGTCTAGTGTGGTGTAACTAGGAGTGAACACTAGTGACTGTTGCCTGGTCTAGAGTGGTGTAACTAGGAGTGAACACTAGTGACTGTTGACTGGTCTAGTGTGGTGTAACTAGGAGTGAACACTAGTGACTGTTGATGGTCTAGTGTGGTGTAACTAGGAGTGTACACTAGTGACTGTTGCCTGGTCTAGTGTGGTGTAACTAGGAGTGAACACTAGCGACTGTTGGCTGGTCTAGTGTGGTGTAACTAGGAGTGAACACTAGCGACTGTTGGCTGGTCTAGTGTGGTGTAACTAGGAGTGTACACTAGTGACTGTTGCCTGGTCTAGTGTGGTGTAACTAGGAGTGTACACTAGTGACTGTTGACTAGTCTAGTGTGGTGTAACTAGGAGTGTACACTAGCGTCTGTTGGCTGGTCTAGTGTGGTGTAACTAGGAGTGTACACTAGCGACTGTTGGCTGGTCTAGTGTGGTGTAACTAGGAGTGTACACTAGCGTCTGTTGGCTGGTCTAGTGTGGTGTAACTAGGAGTGTACACTAGCGTCTGTTGGCTGGTCTAGTGTGGTGTAACTAGGAGTGAACACTAGCGACTGTTGACTGGTCTAGTGTGGTGTAACTAGGAGTGAACACTAGCGACTGTTGACTGGTCTAGTGTGGTGTAACTAGGAGTGAACACTAGCGTCTGTTGACTGGTCTAGTGTGGTGTAACTAGGAGTGTACACTAGTGACTGTTGACTGGTCTAGTGTGGTGTAACTAGGAGTGTACACTAGCGACTGTTGACTGGTCTAGTGTGGTGTAACTAGGAGCGAACACTAGTGACTGTTGCCTGGTCTAGTGTGGTGTAACTAGGAGTGAACACTAGTGACTGTTGCCTGGTCTAGGAGTGTGTAACTAGGAGTGTACACTAGTGACTGTTGCCTGGTCTAGAGTGGTGTAACTAGGAGTGTACACTAGTGACTGTTGCCTGGTCTAGTGTGGTGTAACTAGGAGTGAACACTAGTGACTGTTGACTGGTCAAGTGTGGTGTAACTAGGAGTGAACACTAGTGACTGTTGCCTGGTCTAGAGTGGTGTAACTAGGAGTGAACACTAGCGACTGTTGACTGGTCTAGTGTGGTGTAACTAGGAGTGTACACTAGCGACTGTTGACTGGTCTAGTGTGGTGTAACTAGGAGTGAACACTAGTGACTGTTGCCTGGTCTAGTGTGGTGTAACTAGGAGTGAACACTAGTGACTGTTGCCTGGTCTAGAGTGGTGTAACTAGGAGTGAACACTAGCGACTGTTGACTGGTCTAGTGTGGTGTAACTAGGAGTGAACACTAGTGACTGTTGCCTGGTCTAGTGTGGTGTAACTAGGAGTGAACACTAGCGTCTGTTGACTGGTCTAGTGTGGTGTAACTAGGAGTGTACACTAATGACTGTTGACTGGTCTAGTGTGGTGTAACTAGGAGTGAACACTAGCGACTGTTGCCTGGTCTAGTGTGGTGTAACTAGGAGTGAACACTAGCGTCTGTTGACTGGTCTAGTGTGGTGTAACTAGGAGTGTACACTAGCGACTGTTGACTGGTCTAGTGTGGTGTAACTAGGAGTGTACACTAGCGACTGTTGACTGGTCTAGTGTGGTGTAACTAGGAGTGTACACTAGTGACTGTTGCCTGGTCTAGAGTGGTGTAACTAGGAGTGAACACTAGTGACTGTTGCCTGGTCTAGTGTGGTGTAACTAGGAGTGAACACTAGTGACTGTTGACTGGTCTAGTGTGGTGTAACTAGGAGTGAACACTAGTGACTGTTGCCTGGTCTAGAGTGGTGTAACTAGGAGTGAACACTAGCGACTGTTGACTGGTCTAGTGTGGTGTAACTAGGAGTGTACACTAGCGACTGTTGACTGGTCTAGTGTGGTGTAACTAGGAGTGTACACTAGCGACTGTTGACTGGTCTAGTGTGGTGTAACTAGGAGTGTACACTAGCGACTGTTGACTGGTCTAGTGTGGTGTAACTAGGAGTGTACACTAGCGTCTGTTGGCTGGTCTAGTGTGGTGTAACTAGGAGTGAACACTAGTGACTGTTGACTGGTCTAGTGTGGTTTAACTAGGAGTGAACACTAGCGACTGTTGCCTGGTCTAGTGTGGTGTAACTAGGAGTGTACACTAGCGTCTGTTGACTGGTCTAGTGTGGTGTAACTAGGAGTGAACACTAGTGACTGTTGCCTGGTCTAGTGTGGTGTAACTAGGAGTGAACACTAGTGACTGTTGCCTGGTCTAGTGTGGTGTAACTAGGAGTGAACACTAGTGACTGTTGCCTGGTCTAGTGTGGTGTAACTAGGAGTGAACACTAGCGACTGTTGACTGGTCTAGTGTGGTGTAACTAGGAGTGTACACTAGCGACTGTTGACTGGTCTAGTGTGGTGTAACTAGGAGTGAACACTAGCGTCTGTTGACTGGTCTAGTGTGGTGTAACTAGGGTGAACACTACCGACTGTTGACTGGTGTAGTGTGGTGTAACTAGGAGTGAACACTAGCGACTGTTGACTGGTCTAGTGTGGTGTAACTAGGAGTGAACACTAGCGACTGTTGACTGGTGTAGTGTGGTGTAACTAGGAGTGAACACTAGTGACTGTTGCCTGGTCTAGTGTGGTGTAACTAGGAGTGAACACTAGCGACTGTTGGCTGGTCTAGTGTGGTGTAACTAGGAGTGTACACTAGCGACTGTTGACTGGTCTAGTGTGGTGTAACAAGGAGTGAACACTAGTGACTGTTGCCTGGTCTAGTGTGGTGTAACTAGGAGTGTACACTAGTGACTGTTGACTGGTCTAGTGTGGTGTAACTAGGAGTGTACACTAGCGTCTGTTGACTGGTCTAGTGTGGTGTAACTAGGAGTGAACACTAGTGACTGTTGCCTGGTCTAGAGTGGTGTAACTAGGAGTGAACACTAGTGACTGTTGCCTGGTCTAGTGTGGTGTAACTAGAAGTGAACACTAGTGACTGTTGCCTGGTCTAGTGTGGTGTAACTAGGAGTGTACACTAGCGTCTGTTGACTGGTCTAGTGTGGTGTAACTAGGAGTGAACACTAG
>WNGS01158349.1:0-10890 GCA_020271785.1 Procambarus virginalis
GACACACACACACCAGGGGCCCACCACGCCCTGAGGACACACACACAACAGGGGCCCACACGCCCTGAGGACACCACAACCAGGGGCCCACCACGCCTGAGGACACACACACCGGGCCCACCACGCCCTGAGGACACACACACCAGGGCCCACCACGCCCTGAGGACACACACACCAGGGGCCCACCACGCCCTGAGGACACACACACCAGGGGCCCACCACGCCCTGAGGACACACACACACCAGGGGCCCACCACGCCCTGAGGACACACACACCAGGGCCCACCACGCCCTGAGGACACACACACCAGGGCCCACCACTCCCTGAGGACACACACACCAGGGCCCACCACGCCATGAGGACACACACACCAGGGGCCCACCACGCCCTGAGGACACACACACCAGGGGCCCACCACGCCCTGAGGACACACACACCAGGGGCCCATCACGCCTGAGGACACACACACCAGGGCCCACCACGCCCTGAGGACACACACACACCAGGGGCCCACCACGCCCTGAGGACACACACACCAGGGGCCCACCACGCCCTGAGGACACACACCAGGGGCCCACCACGCCCTCAGGACACACACACACCAGGGGCCCACCACGCCCTGAGGACACACACACCAGGGGCCCACCACGCCCTGAGGACACACACACCAGGGGCTTACCACGCCCTGAGGACACACACACCAGGGGCCCACCACGCCCTCAGGACACACACACACCAGGGGCCCACCACGCCCTGAGGACACACACACCAGGGGCCCACCACGCCCTGAGGACACACACACCAGGGGCTTACCACGCCCTGAGGACACACACACCAGGGGCCCACCACGCCCTCAGGACACACACACACCAGGGGCCCACCACGCCCTGAGGACACACACACACATCAGCAGTATCGAGAAACAAAGAGTCAAAAAACGCGTCACTTGTCACGAGCGGATAACGCGGCGAGACGCACGTGCGCTTGTTTATCAAGGTTGAATTGACGCCTCGTTGGATAATTAGGAGCATTGGAGGGCTTGGCTGGAGCGTGTATGACGTCAGTTGTCTACACGGGTGGATGAACATTTTGAACAGTAAGAACAGCATGAACAATAAGGACATTTTGCTTACAATGTTTCCTTCTACTGTAGACGTGTCCATATCAAAAGGCCGGTGTATAAAAATGTTCAGATATAATTTAAATATTTTTCTGTGAAATTTATGATAAGTTGTTTCATTTAAGCGAATTGCAACGTAATTTTTTTTATGCTGTTTCTCTGAATTTGTTTATATTTAGGGAAAACGTTTGCAAGGAGAGTGAAGGGAAGTTTTATGTTCGTGTAATCTAATACTCACGCGGGCGGACTCAGCGGCCTGCTGCTGTGTTTGGGGTAGCGGGAACACACACACACACACACACACACACACACACACACACACACACACACACACACACACACAAACATATATATATCACCATCATAGCAGGTCAGGCAGCTGACCAGACCTCATTATCAAAATTATCAAAAACACTTGCACCAATAACAACTGCATGTCTGCTTATACTGAACAGCCCTCTGGTGCAGCTCTTCACAGCCTCCCCCAATCCCCACTATTCCACTTAACCCAGTCGTTCAGGGTTCTCAGTTTTCCCTTTCATAACCTGCTCTCTGCGCCCGCTGCTCGCCTCCTTTACTGTTGCTTTCGCATCCGGAATATGGCCACAGTCGGGGAATATAGCTCCTTTACAGTACAGATGATGGGTAAGGCTTTACCTCCTGATTTTAGTGGGGCTGAGAGGTGGGTTGGGGACATGGACTGGGGCCTGGGGTTGGGGATGGGAACTGGGGCCTGGGTTGGGGATGTGAACTGGGGCCTGGGATGGGGATGTGAACTGGGGCCTGGGGTTGGGGATGGGAACTGGGGCCTGGGTTGGGGATGGGAACTGGGGCCTGGGTTGGGGATGTAAAATGGGGCCTGGGGTTGGGGACGTGGGCTGGGGTTTAAACTTACAAGTGTAGCATTTTAATATTTGTGATTCCTTATTGGCGAGAACTGAGGAGGTAGTTCCGTGTTGTCATGGCCATCGTGAATAGCGTTCAGTGTTGATTGATGACTTTGACAGTCATGAATCAACACTGGATAGACTTAGAGTTAAAAGTGTTGACATACTGTACTCAAATATAAGTGCTGATGACTTCTGATTTTTGTCCAAGTGTTGAGGGCTCTTGGTTTATGCCTTATTGTTAATGACTCTTAGTTTATGCTCAAGTGTTGATGACTCTTGGTTAATATCTTTGTATTTATTCATGTAATAATAATAATAAAAATGATGATAATAATAATAATAATAATGTTGACCAGACCACACACTAGAAGGAAAAGGGACGACGACGTTCCGGTCCGTCCTGGACCATTCTCAAGTCGATTATTCTCGTCACAATCGACTTAAGAATGGTCCAGGACGGACCGAAACGTCGTCGTCCCTTCACCTTCTAGTGTGTGGTCTGGTCAACATACTTTAGCTACGTTATTGTGACTCATCGCCTGAATAATACCAATAATAATACAATTCCATGTGATGCATATATATGTAACTTTGTATTACTAACTGCAGAAATAAGTGAGTTTTAACCTTAGCCTCCGACTTGATTATCTCCACTGTAGTTGTTTGCGTACGCCATGACACCTGTTCAAGACAGGTTCGCCTTCCCAGAAGTGAGAGAGACATACAATCTGAAGTGGTTTAATGTGTAAATCTGTGGTAAATACGAGGAGAAAACATCGAACTAAAAAAGTCTGAGTAATCGACAAAAAGAGAAAAGACGATACAATACAATTTCAAAAGAAACAATTTCTTCTTGAACTAATGAGCAGCAAAGGGATATTGGTTTATGGATCATCGATAGCCACGGTTAATGATGTTATAACTATTGTAAAAGTTGACATGCTTCATTGTTTAAAAACTAAATAAAAATCTTCTTTGTTGGAATCTTGAATATAAAATATAAGCGGCCAAATGTCCAAAGAATTATGTGATAAATAGCTAATTCAAACACAATTTAATTCCAGTATATATAATCTTGAAGTCTTTTTGAGATTTTCGAAATAAACAACACCATAAAATAATAATAATAAAGTATGTAAAGTATGCATGAAGTGAATAAAGTTTGTATGCATTGAAGGGAATAAAGTATGTATGCATGTAAAAGTTGAAGGGAATAAAGTATGTATGCATGTAAAAGGTGAATGTAATAAAGTATTTATGCATTGAAGGGAATAAAGTATGTATGTACGTAAAAAGTGAAGGGAATAAAGTATGTATTAAACAAACGTTTTGAAACCAGTCGTACCGATGCTGCAGAGATCAAAGCCGACACCAACATCGACAAAAGCGACCGCGAACAAGTTTTCAAGAGATTCTTTTAAAACGTTCTTTGTAAATAATCTCAAATGGATCAACAGTAATAGCTGGAAATTGCCAGGATTATCCAGGATAATAGAAAAAATATATAAAAACCCAGCTTTAGCCAATGACTGGAACCCGACATGGGAAGTTAATATCGGTAATATTTGTATTTTTCTGTAAGTCAAGAGTATCGTATGACAACAATGAGGCGAATTATTATTGCAAATGTTTGTTCTTATTTAATATTCGTATTTTGTGGTTCGTTATAGTTGCTATTCTTGGTCCAGCCGTTCGTATTCGTTAAGAATACGAACGGCTGGACTGAATCATCTATCTTAGGGATCTATCTTGAGGGATCTATGATCTACTTGAGATGATTTCAGGGCTTTTTAGTGTCCCCGCGGCCCGGTCCTCGACCAGTCCTCCACACCCAGGAAGCAGCCCGTGACAGCTGGCTAACACCCAGGTACGTATTTTACTGCTAGGTAACAGGGGCATAGGGTGAAAGAAACTCTTCCCAATGTTTCTCGCCGGCGCCTGGGATCGAACACAGGACCACAGGATCACAATTCCAGCGTGCTGTCCGCTCGGCCGACTGGTTCCCATACTCTAGCTCTGGGTATGGAAGCAGCATCCACATATATATTTTTTTTCGTTCAGTTTGGTACAGGAGAAGATGACTTTTGACTCCTTTTAGAAAGCTTAGAGCTTTTAGAAAGCTTAGAGCTTAGAGAAGCTTAGAGCTTTAGAAAGCTTTAGAGCTAACCTCTCTTTATTATCATCCATATTAAGCCTTACCGTACAAGCTTTCCCTAGCTAACAACCCGCCAATTATTGAACAACCAGGACCCCCAATCACTGCTGAGTAAACAGAGGGAGAATGCATGCAGGCAGCTACAGGGCGAATAGTTACAGTGCCCAGTCAATCCCCGTTGGCAAGTGTTCGAATCCAGATGAAACTGACTCGGACACCTACACCGCCCAAAGCTATTCGAACACATAACATTTCTATGCATTTAAAACTCAAAACAACTTTGCAAAATACAAAAATATAACTGAACTCTGAACAGCAAGTTGAGTTTTTATTAGTGTGAGTTTTTAATAAATAAAATGTTCTGGAAACTTTATTTACCCATCCACATTGGGGTTAATAATCCCCAGTGTGGGTTACTATTCCCCAGTGTGGGGTAATATTCCCCAGTTTGGGGTAATATTCTCCAGTGTGGGGTAATATTCTCCAGTGTGGGGTAATATTCTCCAGTGTGGGTTAATATTCCCCAGTTTGGGGTAATATTCCCCAGTGTGGGGTAATAATCCCCAGTGTGGGGTAATATTCTCCAGTGTGGGGTAATATTCCCCAGCCTTGTGGGTAATATTGCCTAGGGAGGTTACTGACTTGTTTAAATATTGTAGTAAACTTACATTAGTGAACGTAGCGAACATATCGTAAACATATCGAAGCGAACACACCGAGGAGAACATTTCGTGAACACGCCTAAGTGAACATTACCTATCACCAATTTATCCTCGTCCCAAACCTCATCAGTGAGCTCATTAATCAAATGGAGATGAGTTTTTTGTAATTGATATTCAACTATCATCGTTTGCAAGCTCTCTCACACACACTCTCAGGAATCTGTACACCTGTTGATTGACGGTTGAGAGGCGGGACCAAAGAGCCAGAGCTCAACCCCCGCAAACACAACTAGGCGAGTACAACTAGGTGAGTACACTCACGTTTTATGTTGCACTTGCAGAAAGTGTGAAGGATCGTGCAAAAACGGCTATGCAACAGTCTGCTGGATGGCAACATGCAGATTGTCTGCTGCTGGAAGACAACCATGCAGTTTGTCTGCTGGAAGGCATGTATCATGGCTTTTACCAAGAGTTGCTAAGATCCAGGTTAGATCTAAGATCCATCAGCATAATATGGAAGAATGACTTTCCTCACACCTTTACTGGATTAAATTCAATCTTTACCCCTAAAAGTCCCCCCTTTTTTTGTTTTGTTTTCCCTTTCCGCCATTTAGGGAGAGCGCAAGCAATTTTCCTGCTCTTCGAACCCCTCCAAACCCTTTGAGCTGTGCACTCAACACTACACCAGGCAGAGCAACAGCTGACGCTCATCAACAAATCCAATTTCCCCGCAGGTCAGAAAAGTGGGTGAGAGCAAACGAACAAAGGGAAGTTCGTCTTGGTAAAGCTGAGAGAGAGAGAGAGAGAGAGAGAGAGAGAGAGAGAGAGAGAGAGAGAGAGAGAGAACACTCAAGTCAATCCCGAACCAACTCCTAAATCCACTCTCTGGTGTGAGCGAGAGTGTACCTGCATTGGTTATACCGACACACCTGTAACACAGTATTCTCATATTCTCATTCGACTTGAGAATGGTCCAGGCCAGACCGAAACGTCGTCGTCCCTTCACCTTCTAGTGTGTGGTCTGGTCAACATACTTTAGCCACGTTATTGTGACTCATCGCCTGCACAGTATTCTCATACTTTCAACCAGAAAGATGGTTGCTAGACTTCAACTTGAACACTTGCAATGTAACGAAAATAAGAATGGCAGAAAGAATACCCACATTTGCATAAAAGTCCTAAAGGGAGTCGAGAGTCACTGTTTCGTGCGCAACTGCAACGAGTAAATATAATAGACTACCTGAAATTCACATACCACTGCATATACCGCCATTCACACGCCTCTCGCATACCCACGAGCATATCCCTATATATATATATATATATATATATATATATATATATATATATATATATATATATATATATATCTTATATATATATATATACACAAACACACACACATACAGCATGCACACACACGCACCTACCTCTGACGCTCCAAACACACAGACATGGCTACCACATAAACCCACAAACACTACCCTACACATACGCACACGAACCCTCAACCACCACCCTAAACACACACACACACACACACACACACACACACACACACACACACACACACACACACACACACACACACAACTTTTTTAGTGTCAGAGTGGTTGACAAATGGAATGCATATAGGAAGCGATGTGGTGGAGGCTGACTCCATACACAGTTTCAAGTGTAGATATGATAGAGCCCATTAGGCTCAGGAAACTGTGCACCTGTTGATTGACGGTTGAGAGGCGGGACCAAAGAGCCAGAGCTCAACCCCCGCAAGCACAACTAGGTGAGTACAACTAGGTGAGTACACACGCACACACACAAGGTGCAAAGACATGCTACTAAGTGGCTCCCAGAACTGAAGGGCAAGAGCTACAAGGAGAGGTTAGAGGCATTAAATATGCCAAAACTAGAAGACAGAAGAAAAAGAGGTGATATGATCACTACGTACAAAATAGTAACAGGAATTCATAAAATCGACAGGGAAGATTTCCTGAGACCTGGAACTTCAAGAACAAGAGGTCATAGATTTAAACTAGCTAAACACAGATGCCGAAGAAATATAAGAAAATTCACTTTCGCAAACAGAGTGGAAGACGGTTGGAACAAGTTAGGTGAGAAGGTGGTGGAGGCCAAGACCGTCAGTAGTTTCAAAGTGTTATATGACAAAGAGTGCTGGGAAGACGGGACACCACGAGCGTAGCTCTCATCCTGTAACTACACTAAGGTAATTACACTTAGGTAATTACACACAAACCTACACACCCACAAACACCACCCTACACACACACAAACGCCACCCTACACACACACAAATCCACAAACACAGACACACACACAAACCCACAAACACCACTCTGCACCACACACAAACACCGCCCAACACACACACAAACACCACCGAACACACACACAAACACCACCCAACACACACACAAACACCACCCAACACACTCACAAACACCACCCAACACACACACAAACACCACCCAACACACACACACAAACACCACCCAACCCACACACAAGCACCACCCAACACACACACACAAACCCACAAACACCAATATGGAAATAAAAACAAAAGCCGTAATATATTTTTACATGAAATGCGCAAAATGTCCATTAAGCTCTTCACTCGCCCACAGTATGCAAAATCGTGCAACACATAGCATGATACATTATACACCAAACAACAGCTCGCGCTAACCTGCAGTATATACACTCGCTTGCAATGTATAGATTCATGCAATGCAATGCCTGTTGCAACATAATATCAAAGAGTTTGCATTCAAACATGCTACAAAAAATTCAATGCAGATGAGAATATTATGCAGTAATTTATACCCACATAGAAGTGATATCCATTCATATAACTGATAAAAATTAATAGTGGTAATAGAGAAACATAGGTACACCCGGTAATAAATACCATAGTCGATAACACAACAGATAACACAATATATAACACAATAGATACCACAATGTATACCACAACAGATACCATAATACATAACACAAAAGATACCACAATAGAAAACAAAACAGATACCACAATAGATAACACATCAGACACCACAATTGATAACACATCAGATAACACAATATATACCAAAATAGATAACATAATAGATAACACAACAGATAACACAACATATACCACAATAGATAACACAATAGATACCACAATAGATAACACAACATATACCACAATAGATAACACATCAGATACCACAATAGATAACACATCAGATACCACAATATATAACACATCAGATATCACAATAGATAACACAACAGATACCACATAGATAACACACCAGATAACACAATAGATAACATATCAGATATGTTATCTATTATACTGATAACACATCGGATACCACAATAGATAACACATCAGATATCACAATAGATAACACATCAGATACTACAATAGATATATCAGATACGTTATCTATTATACTGAAAACACATCAGATATCACAATAGATAACACATCAGATACTACAATAGATATTATATCAGATACGTTATCTATTATAATGAAAACACATCAGATACCACAAGAAATATAATAGATAACACAACAGATGTAATAGATAACACAACAGATATAATAGATAGCACAACAGATACCTCAATAGATAACACATCAGATACCACAATAGATAACACAACAGATACCACAATAGATAGCACAACAGATACCTCAATAGATAACACATCAGATACCACAAAAGATAACACAACAGATTCCTCAATAGATAGCACAACAAATAACACAACAGATACCACAATAGATAACACAACAGCTACCACAATAGACACAGGATTTGAGTACCCATAATGAATATATCCTTTTTCTTAATCTTATTCTTGAGACTTGTAAATATTCTCAAGTTTATTTATTCTCAAATCTATTTTGACCATCAAGTGTATCTATTGTTGACCAGAGCACACACTATTCACGGCTTGCTTGCGTTGATCGATTGATTGCTAGAGAGTAAGCCACCTAAGAAGTAGCACGGGCACGAATAGCCCGTAATTGCTTGAATCACGGGAGTACACCGATATACTCCTCTCGACCACCACACCATTAATGTACTGGACTGTGTACTTCCAGTGATTCCCGTACAGGATAGTGAACTAATCCCAGTAATTTCTGTACATGACAGTGAACTAACCCAGTAATTTCTGTACATGACAGTGAACTAACCCAGTAATTTCTGTACAGGACAGTGAACTAACCCAGTAATTTCTGTACAGGACAGTGAACTAACCCAGTAATTTCTGTACAGGACAGTGAACTAACCCAGTAATTTCTGTACAGGACAATGAACTAACCCAGTAATTTCTGTACAGGACAGTGAACTAACCCAGTAATTTCTGTACAGGACAGTGAACTAACCCAGTAATTTCTGTACAGGACAGTGAACTAACCCAGTAATTTCTGTACAGGACAGTGTACTAATCCCAGTTATTCGTGTACAGGACTGGTATACTTCATGCGATTTGATCTTAACACGGGTGCATTCTGGTTCGCGTTCGTGTGTCCACTCTTCAGGAATTTAACTTTTGTCCACTCCACGTTTGGGACGCGTTCATTAGCTAGGGCGGGGAGAAGATGTCTTGCTCATCTTTGAAGAGCGTGTCATTGAAGACACGATCATCTTCAATGCGGTGCGATCTGTACTTTAATAAGCCTGAGTGTTTTGCCATCAATAACCAACAAACCAGCAGTAAGCCATCAACACTTTATAAAACACGCTTAACTTAATCGAACTCGCTTAACTTCATAAAACACGCTTAACTTCATAAAACTCGTTTAACTTCATAAAACACGCTTAACTTAATCAAACTCGCTTAACTTCATAAAACACGCTTAACTTCATAAAACTCGTTTAACTTCATAAAACACGCTTAACTTAATCAAACTCGCTTAACTTCATAAAACACGCTTAACTTCATAAAACACGTTTAACTTCATAAAACACGTTTAACTTCATAAAACACGTTTAACTTCATAAAACACGTTTAACTTTATAAAACACGTTTAACTTCATAAAACACGCTTAACTTCATAAAACACGTTTAACTTTATAAAACACGTTTAACTTCATAAAACACGTTTAACTTCATAAAACACGTTTAACTTCATAAAACACGTTTAACTTCATAAAACACGTTTAACTTCATAAAACACGTTTAACTTCATAAAACACGTTTAACTTCATAAAACAAGCTTAACTTCATAAAACACGCTTAACTTCATAAAACTCGCTTAAATTATTATAACACACTTAAATTACTAAAACACGATTAAATTACTAAAACACACTTTACTTTTAATAAAACACACTAAAGTTAAAATAACAGTAATTCAAAATAAACTTAAAACAGGGCGCTTGAACAATGAAAAACAAGTTCATTCGCTCTACCTAGTTTATGTTCTCGATACACACTCGTGTGCCCCGGGTTCGAGCCCTCGGCCGAGACAGAATGGGTTGGGTACATTTCCTTTCATCTGATCCATCTGTTCACCTAGTAGTAAATGGGTACTCAGGAGTTATAGGCAACAGTTGTGGGGGGGGGGGGGGTTGTCTCCTAGAGAAGGATCATGAGCTATTGGGGAACATCGATAAGCTTAAGATACGCTTAAGATAAGCTTAAGATGAGCTTAAGATAAGCTTAAGATAAGCTTAAGATAAGCTTGAAAGTTCCAGCTTCATGTCACTCAAGCTGCAATTTTAATGTTATTCACTCTTGTAATTCCAATGAATTTGATACCAATTAAATTCCACACATATACATGACGTTTCACAGGGATGTTTATTTTCAATTTTGGTTTTAGGCCCAACCAAAGTCTTTAGGTTTTCAAAATAAAAGTTTCTAATTAGGAAAAATTATTTTTTGTGTGAAGATCCTCGAGTTTTTGGCAATTAGCGAGTCACAGTAGTGTGGCCCCCCTGGTGTGGCACCCCTGGTGTGGCACCCCTGGTGTGGCACCCCTGGTGTGGCACACTACCTGGTGTGGCACCCCTGGTGTGGCACCCCTGGTGTGG
>WNGS01158350.1:13322-39648 GCA_020271785.1 Procambarus virginalis
CAAGCACCTGGAACATTTGTGCTTGGTGGCTGAGAAGGAGGTCTCATCGGTCCCAGGGGCGTCGTCTCTATAGGGGCATTCTTTAGTGAGATGACTGGCTGCACAGAAGGCACAGGTGCCTTTAGATTGACAGTGCTTGGCTACGTGACCAAAGTGTTGACATTTAAAACACATGACAGCTGAGGACACCCAGGGTGTTATGGGGCAGGCTGGCTGGTAGGGGCCTAGGAACTCGTGATGACTGGGAGGCGGTGTCTCATGTTCCCAGACGATGACAATCCTGTTGAGTGGCTGCCTTCAGAAGTGATGCGTCTTGCACTGTACACACCTGGTAGGTCTTTAGCATGGGAGATGTCAAGGTCACGAGGGTAGGATGTGACAAGGTACTCTCTGTACCTCCTGGACCTCTCAGGGGAGTCTGCTTTACTGAATGTGATGCCACCCACTTGACCTTGGAGTAGGGCCGAGATGGAGGCTTCATCGGACCTGGCTACATAGATGTAGAGCGAGGCGTGTCTAGGGATTATGAGGTCTATGCCATCAGGAAAATGACGAGGAAGGTCACGTCTCATCCAGGAGTACCTTTGGTCACTGGTAACGTGAGATGGAAATGCCAGCCTGGCATATTTATTACGGGGTGCTAGGGTGGGTCGTGGTGCCCCTCCCGTTGTGGGGGTGACATTGGTCGTCTTGACAGAATTGTTACCGTCCCTTAACCTTCTCTCTTCACGTAAGGTCTGCCGGCTTTTGTATACAGTAAAACTACCACCCGAGGCTGCTTCATCACTTGAGCTGGTGTCCTCCTCATGCATGGCCATATTGGGATGGAGTGATTGGCCATGCTGTAAGTCATGCGAGGTGGTGGCCGAAGTGGACGCCAATGCGTCTGAAGCATTTTGGGAAGGGTCGCTGACGGTGACCCCAGCAGGCGGGAGGGAAGTGGCCATAGTTGCCAGAGTCACAACATGAAGTGACAAGACACGTCAGCTTCTACCACAGAGTAGCACTTCAGGCTATGGCCTGGATGCAGAACAATAGCGGCCACCAATCATAGTGCAGAGACAAGATGAATAGTTCGGACACCATACAAGCAGGCGCAGATGTATACACATTCAGCTGGCAACACTGCTGAGGGTAGTACACTGGTAGTGGCTCCGACTAGAGTGACAGGTGTAGAGAGCGCCACTCTGATACCTACTTTATCCACACACACACACTTAATAGTCCTCTACACTGTGTGTAACACTGCACTGGTACCACCAATCACTGAGGCATCTGTACAGTGGTATGCGAGTGGTCCGTTCGTGCCACCATGTTCAGGCTGTACAGGGGAAATACAGCTTAGGGGAGCGGGGCAATAGGGGCTAAAGTTCCAGCGCCCGGGGTACCACCTCAGGCGTCTGACCAGGCGTGAAGTAAGGGGAAGCGGCCATGTCTCCACTGCCCAAGGCGCCACTCCAAAAACCTAGGAGTTGTTTATCCAGATAACTGGTCAACTTGCACTGCTCACCACTTTGAAACCTAGGTGAAAGCTTCCAGGAGCTAGATGGTATATATCACTGCTAGGTTGTGAGAGCCTTAAGGCCGTCTGTACCCATTTAGCAGTAAATCCATGTGGAGGGGTAGGCCTACACATCTACCCAGCACCAGGGTAGCTGTCATGTTCACAGAAAATGGTACCATCCGTTTTCTATGTGCGGCGGCTGGACGCCACGAGGGAGAAGGTAAACAGCACACAGGACGCCTGCCAAGCTTGGGAGCTACTCTATCATGTAATCGTTTATTATTATTAAAGTCAGTAACCAGGAATAACTTTACATCAACCTTACTACCAAGACTTCCTCAGCTATACACAGACACCACACTGTCGACGAGGATGAACTGGGAACGCAGGTATTTTGTTCAACAAAACACAAGGAAGGAGCCCAGAGGAGGAAGGAGAAGCTGTCTGTGAGCACCATACCCGATGCTGTATGCAACCCCATGCTGTGTGCTGACTGTTGCTGTGTGCTGATCGTTGCTGTGTGCTGGCCGTTGCTGTGTGCTGGCCAATGCTGTGTGCTACCCATGCTGTGCTGAGTGTTGCTGTGAGAGGAATCTGCCGACGCTGTGTACGAAACGACGCTTTGATGCAGTGTACAAAACCCGATGTTTTGGTTACGAAACGACGCTCCGTGCTACAAAATTCTTCACGCTGTGAACCTACTGCTGCCTACTGCTGCCAACTGCTGCCTACTGCTGCCTACTGCTGCCAACTGCTGCCTACTGCTGCCTACTGCTGCCTACTGCTGCCAACTGCTGCCAATTGCTGTACCAACTGCTAACAACTGCTGTGTTGCTGTGAGTAGGAACAACACATGTACACAAGGGCTAGGTAAGAAGTCAGTTGCTGCTGTGTTGTGCACTGTTGTGAACTTTTGCATTAAAATGCTTGTGTGCTTTGCAAAATTAAAGTAATTACAGTGAATTCTTGAATAACATATACAGTGCAGTAAGTGTTATATATTCTGAGGAACATTTTAAGTGATAAGTTTAAATTTATTCAGTAAAAATGGCAAATATACCTCAGTTTCCTGCATTTGATCCTGACTGTGACCAGACAAACCTGTCACAGAGGTGGGTCAAATGGCTTAAAAGGTTTGAAAATTTGTTGATAGTTTCTGACATCAAAAGTGCTGAAAGAAAGCGTGCCTTTCTGCTTCACTATGCAGGTGATAGAGTTTGTGACATCTTTGATACACTGAAAGATACTGGTGGTGCCAAAGATTATGACACTGCCAAGGCCAAATTAACTGAGCATTTCAAACCAAGGCAAAATACTGCTATGGAAATTATGCATTTCAGGAGAGCAAAACAACTCTCTAATGAAACTGTTGATCAATACCATACACGTCTGCAGGGTTTAGCAGCCCACTGTGAGTTTGCTGATGTTGACAAAGAAATCAAACAGCAAATAATTGAAACATGCACATCTACACGTCTTCGTCGAAGAGCTCTAGAACTTGTTGATGATGAAAGTTCTCTTACCAAGATACTGGATATGGCTCGTCGAATGGAAGATGCTGCACGTGATGCTCGTGTCATGGAGTGCAGTGCCAACAACGGTTCTGCCACTGTTACTAACAGTCATGAAGTATGTAAGGTTCAGGGAGTACACCATGATCATAGAAGATATCATGCCAAACCTAACATTAAATTGAGCCGAGAACCACATCACAACTGGAGTCATGGAACAAGACTCAAGCAGTCACAACGACTCACATCAGAGGTTGTCAATAATAAATGTTACAATTGTGGAGGAGACTACCCACACCAAGATAATGTTTGTCCTGCACAAGGTAAGAAGTGCTATGAGTGTAGAAAACTAAATCATTTTGGTGCTATGTGTCGTTCCGCACTAAAGAAACCACAATCAATAAATAAAAGCAATGTACGAGGATCAAGTCATAGGAGTCGAGGTGGCAAACACAATATTGCACCTCAAATCAAGAATGTTAATAATATACAAGACAACATTTCATTACAACCAGTCTCAGATGACAGTGAATGTGATTATATTTATGGAGTACAATCAATCACAAAATGGAATGATCTTCCAAACAACCCAGAGACTATAGTATACATTGCTGGCATTTGTCTCAAAATTCTCATTGACACTGGATCAAACATTGACACCATTGCTGAGTGCCACTATGAAAATTTAAAAAACAGTTCCCAAAGCTTGAAAACTATAATGGCAAAGCCACTGCCTATGCTTCAAAGGTAGCCTTACCAGTGATTGGAACTTTCACTGCAGAGATTAAGTCAAAGAATGCAATGCTCATTACTACATTCCATGTTGTTAGGAATGCAAAGGAGTCTTTACTCAGTTACAAGACTTCAACCAAATTGGGGCTACTTCAGCTTTCTAATGCTGTAGCAGTGGAATCTGCAAACAATGTTGATGCTATTGTTGCTGAATTTTCTGATCGGTTTAAATCCATAGGTTGTTATACTGATAGCAAGGTACATCTGCATATCAACCCAGATGTAATTCCAGTTGCCCAACCACATCGCCGACAACCATTCCATACTCGCAAGAAAGTCGATGCCGAACTGGATAGGCTGATAGAACTAGATATCATTGAACCGGTAACAGGCCCAACACCATGGGTAAGCCCAATTGTCACTCCACCAAAGCCGAAGAATCCAGATGAGATACGCATTTGTGTAGACATGCGTGTTCCCAACAAGGCAATAATGCGTGAACGCCATCCTACACCCACTGTAGATGATATGATTTACCGCTTGAATGGTGCAACTGTATTCAGCAAGTTAGATTTAAACAAGGGCTATCATCAGCTTGAACTTGATGATGAGAGTCGATTCATCACAACGTTTACGACACATCGAGGTCTGTATAGGTACAAGCGCCTGAGTTTTGGTATTAACAGTGCTGCTGAAGTATTCCAGCACATCATCAGCCAGGTATTGCAAGATATACCTAATGCTGACAACATGTCTGATGACATCATTGTTTATGGCCGTACCCAAGCTGAACACGACAAAGCTCTTCGTGCAACATTGCAACGCTTACGAGAAAAGAATTTGACGCTAAGCCGAGCAAAGTGTGAGTTCAATAAACATAAAATTGAATTCTTTGGACATGTACTTAGTGACAAAGGTCTGTCTCCAGATCCTAAGAAAGTTGCAGATATCAAGAATGCTGCACCTCCTTCAACATCCACTGAAGTACATAGTTTTCTGGGAATGGCAAACTACTGTTCTCGCTTCATTCCAGATTTTGCTACCATTACGAAGCCTCTACGTGAGCTCCTGAAGAAAAATGCATCATGGTACTGGAGCGATGTCGAGCAAAATGCATTTGATGCTGTGAAAGATGCACTAGTAGAAAATGCGACTGCTGCATACTTTGATCCATCAATGGACACTGAGTTAACGGTGGATGCTAGTCCTGTTGGTTTAGGTGCTGTGTTAGCCCAACACAAACCTGGTCAACCAGATTCAAGAGTAGTAATTGCCTATGCCAGCCGTTCTCTCACAGATGTTGAGCAACGATACAGTCAGACAGAGAAGGAAGCTCTTGCTCTTGTATGGGGCTGTGAACACTTCAATGTGTATCTGCTTGGTGCACCCTTTACCACGATAGTCACTGACCACAAACCGTTGGAGACCATCTTCAATAATCCAAAGTCCAAACCACCAGCTCGCATTGAGAGATGGGCTCTTCGTCTGCAACCATACAACTTTACGGTGAAATACAAGCCAGGTGCAGGCAATCCCGCTGATTACATCAGTCGACATCCTGCCAACAGTTTCACCATCACCAAGCATCAGCAAGTTGCCGAGGAATATGTACACTCTGTAACCTGTGATGCAGTCCCTAAGGCTCTCACTCTTGATGAAATACGTACTGCAACCCTAGAGGACCCAACTCTGCAAGCAACAGTGGATGCATTGACTAAGAAAAAGTTTCCACGCATCCCACCCTCAGGAGTTGACCAAGATGCATTCAAAGCACTTGAACGCATCCAGACAGAATTAAGTGTTACGCAACAACGCGACACCGTGCTGCGAGGTACTCGTATCGTCATTCCAGCTGTTCTCCAGCAACGTGCTCTGAAGCTTGCACATCAAGGACACCAAGGTCTTGTAAGGACCAAACAGCTGCTACGAGAAAAGGTGTGGTTTCCTGGCATTGATCGTCAAGCTAAGGACATGCATGATGCCTGTGTCCCTTGCCAAGCTGCAGTGGATACTTCAAGACCAACACCTCTACAACCTTCACCACTACCTGCTGCACCATGGATGGAAGTATCGATGGACTTCTGTGGACCGCTACCAACTGGAGAGTACTTGATGGTAGTCATTGATGATCACTCACGTTATCCAGAAGTAGAAATCATCACTTCCACATCTGCAAAGGCTGTCATCCCGAAACTCGACAAGATCTTTTCAAACTTTGGCATTCCTGAAGTTGTCAAGACGGACAATGGACCGCCATTTAATGGACAAGACTTTGTCAACTTTGCTGAGCATATTGGATTCAAACACCGCCGTGTGATGCCACTACATCCTCAAGCAAATGGAGAAGTAGAGAGATTCATGCAACCTCTCATGAAAGCTGTACGCTGTGCTCATGCCGAAGGACGATCCTGGAAACAAGCTATGTATGCTTTTCTCAGGAACTACCGTGCAACACCGCATGGAACACTGGGCAAGTCGCCTGGCGAACTTTTATTTGGACGTCCTATGAGAATCGCACTACCTGTCATGCCAGCCAAGGTAACGGATAAACGTCTCGCTCAGAAGGATGCACTAGCCAAGGGCAAAATGAAAATTGCTCATGATCAACGTGCAAAGGAACAATTCATAAAGGTTGGAGATACTGTTCTCGTTAAAAAGAAAAAAGAGGGAAAGCTAGATATGCCGTATGATACAAAACCATATAAAGTGATTAGTGTAAAAGGAACTATGGTAACAGCGAGTAATAGAGATCATAGTATAACACGTAATATGGCTTATTTCAAAGTGATTCCAAATAGTGTAGAAAATGATGAAGTGCAAAGTCGTGCAAAAGAAAAAGAAAAAATGAGTTATAACTCGATAAACAATTCATCGAGGGATATTCTTGTATTTAAGGACTCTCGTCCAAAACGTCATGTTAAACGCCCTACACGATATGATGATTAATTGTGTTCCTATGTAATGCAAAGTATTTACTTGTTATGCTGAACTAAATTTAATATTGTTTGAATAATGCAGATCTCTCATTCAATATTTTGTAACTTTGTATTACAGTTTCTTTCATGTTTGTTTAACATTGCATATGTATTTTTAACATTGAAATCCTTTGTGGTAAAGATTGTTTAAATTCTTTGTGTGTTTAATTAATGTTAAATGTATGCAATATCTCTTGATATGTTAATAACTTACTTTGTGTCAATAACTTTGCTTTGTGCTACAAGCATGGTAGACATCCTGTATTCATTCTTTTAAAGAAAAGGAGGGATGTCATGTTCACAGAAAATGGTACCATCCGTTTTCTATGTGCGGCGGCTGGACGCCACTAGAGAGAGAAGGTAAACAGCACACAGGACGCCTGCCAAGCTTGGGAGCTACTCTATCATGTAATCGTTTATTAGTATTAAAGTCAGTAACCAGGAATGACTTTACATCAACCTTACTACCAAGACTATCTCAGCTATACACAGACACCACATGTAGGCTTACCTACAACTTTGCAATTTTTTGCGCCTCTGGCAAAGCATATGGCGCTGCAGCCTACTTAGTCAATAGTGCACAATCAATTTTACTCACATCTAAGCAGAGTTGCTCCAATCAAGAAGAGATCTTTACCTCAAATGGAGTTAACTGCATTGCTAGTGGGAGTAAGATTGGCTCATTGCCTGACCAAGACACTCAATAATATTCACTTTGGTGATGATCGTAGTGTGGTCAGACAATGAGGCAGTCTTACAATGGGTAAGAAATAACAATAATAAAACTCCCTACGTTAGTAATCGTGTTAGGGAAATTCATGAATTATCTGCTGGATATAAATTCAGACATGTCCCCACTAAGGACAATCCTGCAGATTACTTATCAAGAGGTTTAACATTTAAACAGCTAAGTAAGTCTTCGATGTGGTTTAATGGACCTTCATGGCTTGTTAGTGGTCAGTGGCCCAAACAGAAACCACAAGTCATAGTGACCAGTATCACTACTCCCATGAAAGACCCAGAACCTCATCGAGTCTCGGCTATTAATCCTCACAATTATTCTAACTTGAGTAAGTTATTAAGAGTGACAGCACATGTGTTTGACTTTCTTGCTAAGATAGGAATCAAGCATAAGTTTCCCAATCCTATCATCTACTGGATCAAACGTGCACAACAAGAGACATATGGAAGTGAATATGAAAATCTTCCAGATAAATTAACCAAGTCTCTAGGTATCTGGTATGATACCAACACTCATAATATATTAAGGTGTGGAGGACGTTTGCTTCATGCAAAAATTGATTTGACACAAAGAATCCGATCCTTCTACCACGCACCACATTATTACAAAACTTCTAGTTTTACATCACCATCAATATGGTACTTTGCATGGTGGAGTGTTAGACACTCTCACCGACCTCAGACAGAATATTGGCTTCCTCAAGGTCGTCAAACTGTCAAATCAATTATTAAGTTCTGTATAATCTGCAAACGCTACGATGCTCGAGTGTGTCCTTACCCAGGACCTCCACCACTCCCTAAAGAGAGGGTAGTTCATCTTCGTCCGTTTGAGACCACTGGTGTCGATTACACAGGAGCCTTGCTTCTCACTGGCAATCCGGATAAGATACCAGTGAAAGCTTATATTTGCCTCTTCACATGTGCTACCACACGAGGCGTACATTTAGAAGTGACTTCTGACATGAGTGCTGAAGCCTTCATCCAAGCTTTTCGTAGATTTGCAGCTCGCAGATCCTGTCCCAAACTCATGATATCTGATAATGGCTCAAATTTTGTGGCAGGAGAAGCCTGCTTACGAGAGATATGGAATCATCCAGAAGTGCAGTCTGTCATGCAGAGACGACAATGCCACTGGAAATTTATTGCTCCCAGAGCCCCCTGGCAAGGTGGGTTCTACGAACGAATGATAGGGACTGTCAAGAAGTGTTTAAGGAAGACCTTGCATCGACAGAAAATTAGTTACTCAGAACTCCAAACACTCGTCGTGGAAATTGAGGCGCGAGTCAACAATCGCCCATTAACTTATCTATCAGATGATTTCTCACAGAGAGAGCCTCTGAGTCCCTCGCATTTAATACATGGAGGCCTGCTGAGCCCTCTGATACCTTTGGCAGAAGAGGACCCCGTCGATCCTTCCTATGTAACCAGGAGTGACTTAGTACAAAGTTACCAACATCTCTCTAGAGTAATTGAAAGTGGAATGAGGTGTGGACTCGAGAGTACCTCACCGCTCTACGAGAGTACCACTATGGAGCTTCGAGCCCCTATAATAAAGTGCAACTTAAACCAGGAGACCTAGTATTAGTTGACAGTGATGGACCAAGGTCAGAATGGCCTATAGGCAAAATTGTTGCAATCCACCCAGATCACCAAGGCATCCTGAGAGTAGTACGAGTTTTGTGCAAAGGCACTACTACTCTAAAGACATTAGAGAAGTTGGTACCTCTCGAATTAGCAGAACGAGAGTGTTTATCAGAACCAGCTTCAACAGTTTCCGAGGACAACAATTCTGATCCACCGAGCACCCGCCCCCACTAGAGCAGCTGCTCAACAATGTAAAAGGAAACTACAAGCCTATTATAGCTCTGATTAAGAGCAATTAATTTTTCATCCAATTTGAGTGATCATGATGATACTGTGTTGTGATGTCTAGTAACCAATCAGCTACAAGTCACAATGACCCAGACATTCACTTCACAGTAGAGTCTCAGTTACTTGAATTGTATGATTCAATCATTAACTTGTGTAAACTAATAATTATGACATTAAATTTCATGTCTTAAATTCTTGTATGTCCTTGACATTTACGGGACATCCGTTGTGTGTGTACTAACATACTAACATACTAACATACTAACTTCGGGATAGGTACGTCAGTACTCAACATGACACTGCGACCCGAGTTTTCTCCCCCCGGAGTTATGTTGGAAATTTCCAACACTTATCATCCATTATTATATTATGATAAATTACCATTAACTTACTAATTGCAGTAGCTCTTAACACCACTAACCGTAGTGTTAATATAAATAATCTGAGCATATTGCTGATAATATTTCTCCTGATAATGTAAATCGAGTTATTAATTGAAATTATTTAGTAACAGTTTTTATTCTGTTACGATCGAATGCCCTGGAGAAGTATAAATAACATCTCCATTTCTTGCTACAGATCATTTATCGAGATATTATAATTATTAAATCCCTATAATTCCAACCCAGTTCATATTATCGCATTTCATCCATAATTACGCGGAAAAGAATAATTCGTGTTTAATAATTTCCGTGGTGAATGCGAGAGCGGGGAGAGGGAAGGCGGAGACACCATTAATCAACAAGGCTTGGTCACGAGGCAGCGTGGGTGAAGCACATGGCATTTGCTGGGAATCCTTATCAACAAGAATTACGTTGATACCCAGTTAATAAGTGAAATTTACTTGCCTATGTGTTCTCTAGTGCCTCAGCAGTTAATAACGCGTCTACAATTAATACCAGGACCCGTAATTAAGTGTGCACAGCAGTGAACATTGAGTCCGGCAGACGCTAATTTCGGCAAACCTCAGTACTCGGTTACGCTCACAGGTTTTTCTCTGGTTTGATGCATCAAAGTAGATAGTGCCTTTGTGAGTAGTTTGTCGTCAGGAAGAATGAACATCAAAAATAACATCGTGTATTTGAGGTGCCAGCAAGATTCTCATCAATCGTGTTATTTACCTCGAGTTCTTTCTCTATGGGGATTTCGTGACCATGAAGACGAATGATGAACTGGCGTTAGAAATCGTCTTACAGCTAAGACACTTTTTCTTATAAATTTATTCAATTTGATTATCACTTCTATAATTCATATAGCAATTTCCATAGAATGTTTATTGCCAGATTTGGTAATTAATGTTTATTCTTTAACTGTGCTCAATATTTATGCTCAGTGATTAATGATGATTATAATTATAATTTGATTACCATATATTTGAATATATAGTAGTTAGATTTACCATATTATTAATACCACAATGAACTGGTGACGAACCACACTGGTTCCTAGATATATATGAACTTCTAGAAATAACCCCCCAATGTTGATATTTGAGGCTTTGGCTTTAATTAATAATTACAGTCTTCATTATTTTCTAGTGATTATTTCTTAAATGAGTTTCCATAGACACTGGTTCTCTAGTGTCATTCTAATGATCACTTTTATTTGTTTTCCCTCTTTTCTCAAAAGCGGGTGGTCCTTCGAGTTATTTCAATACAATAATTAAATAATTTAATTTCTGAGTTCAAGCCCCAGATACCCAACAGTGATCATCACTGTGATCATCACCAGCATCACTGTGATCATCACCAGCATCACTGTGATCATCACTGTGATCATCACCAGCATCACTGTGATCATCACCAGCATCACTGTGATCATCACTGTGATCATCACCAGCATCACTGTGATCATCACCAGCATCACTGTGATCATCACCAGCATCACTGTGATCATCACTGTGATCATCACCAGCATCACCGTGATCATCACCAGCATCACTGTGATCATCCCCAGCATCACTGTGATCATCACCAGCATCACTGTGATCATCCCCAGCATCACTGTGATCATCTGTAATCATCACCAGCATCACTGTGATCATCACCAGCATCACTGTGATCATCACCAGCATCACTGTGATCATCACCAGCATCACTGTGATCATCACCAGCATCACTGTGATCATCACCAGCATCACTATGATCATCCACAGCATCACTCTGATCATCACTGTGATCATCACCAGCATCACGTGATCATCACCAGCATCACTGTGATCATCCCAGCATCACTGTGATCATCACCAGCATCACTGTGATCATCACCAGCATCACTGTGATCATCACCAGCATCACTGTGATCATCACTGTGATCATCACCAGCATCACTGTGATCATCACCAGCATCACTGTGATCATCCCAGCATCACTGTGATCATCACCAGCATCACTGTGATCATCCCCAGCATCACTGTGATCACTGTAATCATCACAGCATCACTGTGATCATCACCAGCATCACTGTGATCATCACCAGCATCACTGTGATCATCACCAGCATCACTGTGATCATCACCAGCATCACTGTGATCATCACCAGCATCACTATGATCATCCACAGCATCACTGTGATCATCACTGTGATCATCACCAGCATCACCGTGATCATCACCAGCATCACTGTGATCATCACCAGCATCACTGTGATCATCACCAGCATCACTGTGATCATCACCAGCATCACTGTGATCATCACCAGCATCACTGTGATCATCACCAGCATCACTGTGATCATCACCAGCATCACTGTGATCATCACCAGCATCACTGTGATCATCACCAGCATCACTGTGATCATCACCAGCATCACTGTGATCATCACCAGCATCACTGTGATCATCACCAGCATCACTGTGATCATTGTGATCATCACCAGCATCACTGTGATCATCACCAGCATCACTGTGATCATCACCAGCATCACTGTGATCATCACCAGCATCACTGTGATCATCACCAGCATCACTGTGATCATCACTGTGATCATCACCAGCATCACTGTGATCATCACTGTGATCATCACCAGCATCACTGTGATCATCACTGTGATCATCACCAGCATCACTGTGATCATCACTGTGATCATCACCAGCATCACTGTGATCATCACCAGCATCACTGTGATCATCACTGTGATCATCACATCAGCAACACTGTGATCATCACCAGCATCACTGTGATCATCACCAGCATCACTGTGATCATCACCAGCATCTGTCGGGAAACCGACACACTCATTCACAAATAGTATAGTCATCCCTTAACAGTATCCTCTTAAAATTAGAGAATGGGAGACTCCGTGACGTCATCGACGTCGCCGCAGTATTTACATTATTAAAATACTGTTCATACAACAGTTTAATGTCTAAATTGAATAAAAAAGTGTTCAATAAGACTGAATATAATTATTAACACCAAAATATAGCTTGACTCTCTTGTTAACGTAAATTTAACTTAGAAGTAGAACCACAATATTGGAACAAGGGAGGCAGAGCGTCTCTTACAGACGCCACGCTCACACGAAAACAATAACAAACGCAGCCTTACGCTGCACATGGCTCCAGAGCTGGTGTAACACCTAGACACCTATTTACGTGTCAACAACCAGCCACACAGCCTATCAACAACTACAACAACGATTGTATCCGGCTTACCAAGTATTTGTTTATTACTCTAGTGCACTGTTTAATAGCAAAGATAAGTCGGTTATGATATATGGGAAACACCCCAACCATGTACGTGTACCCCATTTTTTACAGCCCTCACATACCATGTTATACCTGTATTGATATGCTTAGGGAAATGTACTAACTCCTTGCATCCCAAACAGGTAAATTGTGACTTGGAACAGCAAGTAGCTGAGCAGTAGAACTATGCACATGTACCTAGCTGTTGCCAGCCTTGTAGGCCTCCACAGCCGCCATTGGCACCATGAGGCACAGGGCCACACCCACATAGATGCTAACATGACACAGCCTTAGCAGGCCCTTACTACAGGCTCAGATAAGGCCATTCTAGTTATATTGTAGTAGTAGTATTCATAACTAGTAATATTATTGAAATAATAGTAGATTAGATCACCATATGTGATATGATATAAAATTATAATAATTAAACTTAGGTAAACAATTTGTAGTTTAAGAAGGAGCCATTACATAGTGGTTTAAGCTACAAATGTCCCTCCAATTTATGTGAGAATAATTTCAGGCAGTTTTAACAAGTACATACAGTCCACTCAATTTCTTACTTACTAAGAAAAAATAAGATAAACTTTAATTTATTGAAGTCAATTAAAAGGAGATATACTGCCTGGAGTTTTTACCACATAAATTATGGTCCTTTGAACCTAGATGATTATTACAGTTAACCAGTAGGTACATTGCATCTAGATATAAGATCCTGATATACATTAGTAGTGCAATATTATAGCAGAAAGACATTGCTATATTTACATTTCTAGCCTAACTTTTCAATCTCATAGCAAGCAAAACTTCAACAAAGCACTATTATTGTTCTGAGGCCTGTGCCAAAGAACTATTGTGCCCTTTTTCATTACAAGAGGTTGATAAGAGGCTACTTTACTTATAAGTTACTTATAAATGTTTTTGTAATTTAAGTATAAACCATTATTTTAATATTGCACCATTACATACTGCATACCACATTGTTTACAGCAAATTCTTGCACAAGGGTAGGACATTTTAGGCTGGTGTTGTACAGCAACCTAGTTTAATTTATTGTGCTAACCTGGTGTAAGGGTAAGAATTTTTTACACTTGTCTAGAGTTGAACATATATTACAACCTAGCAAGTACATATTTTTATGCAGTATTCATGACAACCCGAGTTGTGTTGTCAACCTGATATTCATACATATAATTATAGGTATAATTTAACTATAATCATTTCACCTTTGAGTGTTAACCTGTGTCTCTGTACCAACCAAGAGTGATAATGACGGGCTAGCTTGCGGAATACCAGCATTGATACAGGCTTACCACTCAAATTATAGCGTGTATGATTATACAGTAGTATATTTTTTAAATGATAAACAGCTCTAGTTCGGAAACTAGTTGCTTTATTAATTCAAGTGCCAAATAGTTAAAAGTCCATACGACTAGCAAGTACTTCCAAGATGTCTACACTCCAAATGTAAAATTAACCCTTAAGGCCTTAAAGGGACATCTCACAAGGCAGATTAACAAATGTGAAGACATGAGTAATCAAACTCCAGTTAATTATGCAGCACTGGAAAACTATCTTAAGCTTACACGGAACAAATATGACCGTGTGTTGCAACAAATGAAACAGTATCAAGATTTACTTAACGTTAACAGTATTGATGAAGATACGATGAACAACATTCTCCAAGAACACTCTGATTATGAAGATGCAATGTTTGAAAAATTACAACAATATGAAGATTTGATAAACGCCCATAAGGCCAATATAAATGTTGCAGCCACAACTACCCAGAATCAGACAGCACCAGAAGTCAAATTACCATCACTCAGTCTCCCAACTTTTTCTGGAACAGAGGACGAGAATTGGGACAATTTCTGGAGCAAATTTGTCGATTCTGTGGATTCTAATGTCAATGTACCAAAGACGACAAAGTTTACGTATTTACAGAGTGTCTTGAAGGATGAAGCCTTTCAGGTAGTCTGTAATCTGAATCACACAGATGACGATTATGACAATGCTGTACAACTACTCAAAGAAAACTATGCGAAACCTGAAAGGACTATCAGAATTCTAACCCAGAAGCTGTTAGATATTAAACATCCAAATAATACAGCAGTCTCACTCCAAGCCTTTAGATTGGAGCTTGAATCTTTGCTTAAGGCACTTAAAACCAAAGTGGACTTAGATGCATCAGACTGGATAATCCAAGTCCATATGACACGCAAATTACCCAGGGATGTCCTGGATAAGCTATTTGTGTTGTATGGAAAGTCATATCTGACAGTAACAGAGATTACAAAGGGTTACAAACCATCATAGAACGAGAAAGAGTTATCCCAGATGAAAAAGCGACATCTAAACCTTCGTCTACTACTAATAGTAAACAACAGAGTACAAACAGTACTCCAAACAAATCTAAAACAACTTCTCCCTCCCAAAGTGGAGACAAGGCAGTGTGGGCACATACGCAGTTGGTACCTCCAAACCTACAGGTAACGCGTCACCCAAATCGGTGACTCCTCAAGATACTGTTAACGTCTGGAGACCATGTCTGTTCTGTGAACAATCACATTCCATGTACAATTGCAGACGTTTCCCCGATCGTGCAACACGCATAAACGACTCAAGGAGTTACATAGATGTACCAAGTGTATAAGGGAACATCATCCCGACAGCTGCACATCAACAATACGCACCTGTTATAGGTGCCATAAGGGTCAACACCATACAGCACTTTGTGGGGATTCAAGTACAAAGTCTGCCAAACCACAGGAAGAGGAAGGAACTAACACCTCAGTACAGCTTTGTACTGTGCTACCTGACATAAGTGTCTTCTCAACAAGGTCTAAACATAAATCAGCTCTACCTACTGCACGATTGATCATTAGAAATGGAGAGAACAAGCCACCGTACGTGGATTATTTGATCAAGGGTCCCAATTGACCTTTATATCCAAAGAGTTGGTAGATACCCTGAAACTTACACCTGTAGAGGAGACACGAATAAACATAGCAGGATTCCTGACTGACTCAGGAGCCCGAGTTTTCAAGGTAGTACAACCCAAAGTACGATTAGGAGGTTACGAACAAAATGTACAAGCTCTAGTAGTAGATAGATTCCCAACAGATCTGTATGTATATGGTCTGGGGACAACAGCCAAATTCCTAGAAAAAGGGGAATTCATTTGGCTGATAAAATCACATCAGACAACCTTTCCAATATTGGAATCCTTATGGGATCAGATGTCTACCATAAGTTTATCAAAGGAAAGGAATACAAACACGTATGAACGTGTTACCATCTGCAGGTGGCTATTTGCTAACAGGCCCTGTATTACGGCTAAACAACCCCGCACCTGTAGAACACCAACATGCCAACCCAGTAATGGTTGCATGACTAGGAGACCAGTCTCCACTGCAACTCAGAGACATGTCCGAGGAAGAGCTTGATCCCCCTGTACACAAGTTATGGGACCTGGCAACTCTCGGCATTGTCCCTGAACAACCTAGCCCATGATGACTGGACTTACAACAATACCTGGACTCAGTTATATACAGAGATAATCAATACTGGGTCAGGCTACCATGAACTGAATCACCCTCAGCTACCCTCAACCATTTTATGGCACAAAACCATTGAGATCACAGGTGTTGCGCTTACAAAGACAACCTGAGAACTTGAAGTTGTACCATGAAATAATACAGAAGCAACTCGATGACAAATTTATCGAAGTTGTTACAAATGATAACCCAAAGGAAGGTCACTACTTACCACATCATTGTGTACAGAAGAATTCTGCAACACCCCATTACGGATAGTATTTAATTGCAGTGCTAAAATGAGGCCGAGTAGTGTTTCGTTAAACGACTGTCTTCAAACTGGCCCTAGCCTAACACAAAGGCTTTACGACGTGCTGTTAAAGTTCCGTATTGGGACTTATGCATATACGGCCGACATCAGTAAGGCATTCCTTAGGGTAGGTCTTCAAGAAGAAGACCGGAACTACACAAAGTTCCTATGGATTAAGGATCCTAACGATCCGAACAGTGAATTAATCACTTACCGGTTTGCCTCTGTCCTTTTTGGCGCCACGTCATCTCCTTTCTGCTCCCAGCTACCTTGGATACGCACTTGAAGAGTCCAATAGCCCAACAAGACGGAAATTAGCAAAAACCTGTATGTGGATAATTTTCAAGGTACAACCAACAGTGAAAGTAAACTGTTGGACATATACCATGAGGCCAATCGAGAAATAATGGGAGCCAATATGCCTCTCCAATCTTGGGTCTCTAACAATGAAAAATTAAATCAACNAGATCGGACACATTCGGGACAGAATTGACAATGTTCCAAAGAAGCAACAACGTGATCTGGGTCTCTGGTTAGACACTGACAATTATAACATAATCAGATGCGGAGGCCGCTTACAGCACGCTGACATAGATTTGGACGCAAAAAATCCAATATTGCTCCCTCGTCACCACATAGTAAGCAAACTACTTGTGTTACATATACACAAATACTGCAATCTGCATGGTGGGGTATTAGATACTCTCACAGACTTAAGACAACAGTACTGGCTACCCCAAGGTAGACAGACAGTAAAATCAATAATCAAATCCTGTGTTGTTTGCCGGAGATACGAGGCCAGAGTGTGTCCATATCCTGGCCCTCCTCCACTTCCGAAGGAGCGAGTCGTACATATTCGTCCCTTTGAGACAACAGGAGTAGATTTCACAGGAGCACTAACACTTACAGGCACTAAAGACAAGAAACCAGTAAAAGCTTACATCTGTCTTTTTACTTGTGCCACAACAAGGGCAGTCCATCTAGAAGTGACTCCCGATATGAGTGTCGAAGCATTCTTACAGGCTTTCCGCAGGTTTGCTTCACGTAGATCCTGTCCTAAGTTAATGATCTCAGACAATGGGTCCAACTTAGTGGCAGGAGAAGCATGTCTGAGGAAAATCTGGACACACCCAAAGGTACGCACAGCCCTAAATCAACGGCAGTGCCATTGGAAATTCATACCTCCCTGAGCACCATGGCACGGAGGCTTCTATGAACGCATGGTTGGTATGGTAAAACGTTCTCTACGGAAAACCCTACACCGCCAAAAGATTGACCTGCAGGAGCTTCAAACAGTAGTCATAGAGATAGAAGCACGAGTCAATAACCGACCACTTACCTACCTCTCTGATGATGTTTTGCAGCGTGAACCATTAAGTCCAGCTCATTTGATGTATGGTAGACCTCTCAAAACACTTGTGTCCCTTACGGACGAGGAACCAGAGGATCCTTCATATGTCCAAGAGAGTGATTTGGTTCAACGTTTCAAACATCTATCAAGGGTGATAAGTCGGTGGAATGACGTATGGACTCGAGAATACCTTACAGCTCTGAGAGAGTATCATTACGGGGCAAACACCCCTACAACAGAATTAACTTGAACCCTGGTGACATAGTTCTGGTGGATAGTGATGGACCACGCTCAGAGTGGCCTATAGGTCAAATAGTCTCTGTTCATCCTGACAGCCAGGGCATCTTGAGAATAGTGAAAGTAAAATGCCGAGGCAACACTACTCTCAAAACTTTAGAGAAATTAGTTCCTTTAGAACTGGCCAGGAACGAAGACGTACAGCGACTTCCAGCACCCGATACGCCAGTACGGGACATACGTCCCCAAAGGACTGCAGCTCAACAATGTAAACTCAAATTAAAGCAGCATTATAATTCTGAAGGAGAAGAATAAAGTGATCGCAGTCCTTACCGGGACTTCGACCCGTGTTCTTCCCCCCCGGAATTATGTCGGGAAACCGACACACACATACACAAATAGTATAGTCTTCCCTTAGCAGTATCCTCTTAAAATTAGAGAATGGGAGACTCCGTGACGTCATCGACGTCGCCGCAGTATTTGCATTATTAAACTACTGTTCATACAACAGTTTAATGTCTAAATTGAATAAAAAAGTGGTCAATAAGACTGAATATAATTATTAACACCAAAATATAACTTGACTCTCTTGTTAACGGAAATTTAACTTAGAAGTGGAACCAAATATTGGAACAACAAGGGAGGCAGAGCGTCTCTTACAGACGCCACGCTCACACGAAAACAATAACATAGGAGGCTCGTGTGTGTTGTGTTAATGGCCGCATGAGATAGACCTACTCTGCCTTAAGAAACTGCCATATCAACACCACTACTACAAATAAGAGTACTCCAGTATCCGTCTTACCAAGTATTTGTTTATTATTCTAGTGCACTGTTTAATAGCTAATTTAAGGCGGTTATGATATATGGGAAACACCCCACAAATGTACGTGTACCCCATTTTTACAGACCTCACATACCATGTTATACCTGTATTGATATGTTTAGGGAAATGTACTAATTCCTTGCATCCCAAACAGGTAAATTGTGACTTGGAGCAGCAAGTAGCTGAGCAGAGAGTTGAACTATAAACATATTGTACCTAGCTGTATGCCAGCCTTGTAGGCCTCCCACAGCCGCCATTATGTGCCACCATGAGGCACAGGGCCACACCCACATAGATGCTACATGACACAGCCTTAGCAGGCCCTTACTACAGGCTCAGATAAGGCCATTCTAGTTATATTGTAGTAGTAGTATTCATAACTAGTAATAATTATTGAAATAATAGTAGATTAGACCACCATATGTGGTATGATAAAATATTACAATAATTAAACTTAGGTAAACAATTTGTAGTTTAAGAAGGAGCCATTATAAAGTGGTTTAAGCTACAAATTGTCCCTCCAATTTGTGTGAGATTAATTTCAGGCAGTTTTAACAAGTACATACAGTCCACTCAATTTCTTACCTACTAAGAAAAAATAAGATAAACTTTAATTTATTGAAGTCAATTAAAAGGAGATATACTGCCTGGAGTTTTTACCACAGCATCACTGTGATCATCACCAGCATCACTGTGATCATCACCAGCATCACTGTGATCATCACCAGCATCACTGTGATCATCATCAGCATCACTGTGATCATCCCCAGCATCACTGTGATCATCACCAGCATCACTGTGATCATCACCAGCATCACTGTGATCATTGTGATCATCACCAGCATCACTGTGATCATCACCAGCATCACTGTGATCATTGTGATCATCACCAGCATCACTGTGATCATCACCAGCATCACTGTGATCATCACCAGCATCACTGTGATCATCACCAGCATCACTGTGATCATCATCAGCATCACTGTGATCATCCCCAGCATCACTGTGATCATCACCAGCATCACTGTGATCATTGTGATCATCACCAGCATCACTGTGATCATCACCAGCATCACTGTGATCATTGTGATCATCACCAGCATCACTGTGATCATCACCAGCATCACTGTGATCATCACCAGCATCACTGTGATCATCACCAGCATCACTGGGATCATCACTGTGATCATCACCAGCATCACTGTGATCATCACTGTGATCGTCACTGTGATCATCACCAGCATCACTGTGATCATCACCAGCATCACTGTGATTGTTGGAAATTTCCAACACTTATCATCCATTATTATATTATGATAAATTACCATTAACTTACTAATTGCAGTAGCTCTTAACACCACTAACCGTAGTGTTAATATAAATTAATCTGAGCATATTGCTGATAATATTACTCCTGATAATGTAAATCGAGAGTTATTAATTGAAATTATTTAGTAACAGTTTTTATTCTGTTACGATCGAATGCCCTGGAGAAGTATAAATAACATCTCCATTTCTCGCTAGAGATCATTTATCGAGAATATTATAATTATTAAATCCCTATAATTCCAACCCAGTTCATATTATCGCATTTCATCCATAATTACGCGGAAAAGAATAATTCGTGTTTAATAATTTCCGTGGTGAATGCGAGAGCGGGGAGAGGGAAGGCGGAGACGCCATTAATCAACAAGGCTTGGTCACGAGGCAGCGTGGGTGAAGCACATGGCATTTGCTGGGAATCCTTATCGACAAGAATTACGTTGATACCCAGTTAATAAGTGAAATTTACTTGCCTATGTGTTCTCTAGTGCCTCAGCAGTTAATAACGCGTCTACAATTAATACCAGGACCCGTAATTAAGTGTGCACAGCAGTGAACATTGAGTCCGGCAGACGCTAATTTCGGCAAACCTCAGTACTCGGTTACGCTCACAGGTTTTTCTCTGGTTTGATGCATCAAAGTAGATAGTGCCTTTGTGAGTAGTTTGTCGTCAGGAAGAATGAACATAAAAAATAACATCGTGTATTTGAGGTGCCAGCAAGATTCTCATCAATCGTGTTATTTACCTCGAGTTCTTTCTCTATGGGGATTTCGTGACCACAAAGACGAATGATGAACTGGCGTTAGAAATCGTCTTACAGCTAAGACACATTTTTCTTATAAATTTATTCAATTTGATTATCACTTCTATAATTCATATAGCAATTTCCATAGAATGTTTATTGCCAGATTTGGTAATTAATGTTTATTCTTTAACTGTGCTCAATATTTATGCTCAGTGATTAATGATGATTATAATTATAATTTGATTACCATATATTTGAATATATAGTAGTTAGATTTACCATATTATTAATACCACAATGAACTAGTGACGAACCACACTGGTTCCTAGATATATATGAACTTCTAGAAATAACCCCCCAATGTTGATATTTGAGGCTTTGGCTTTAATTAATAATTACAGTCTTCATTATTTTCTAGTGATTATTTCTTAAATGAGTTTCCATAGACACTGGTTCTCTAGTGTCATTCTAATGATCACTTTTATTTGTTTTCCCTCTTTTCTCAAAAGCGGGTGGTCCTTCGAGTTATTTCAATACAATAATTAAATAATTTAATTTCTGAGTTCAAGCCCCAGATACCCAACATTTTGGTCCTTTTCGAACCGGATAGATATCATTTAATATTAATCCATTTCGGTTCTCAGACTGAAACAACATTTTGGTCTTATCGAACTGGATACATACCAATTACCATTAAACTGTATCCGTTCTCAGAAACCAAAACAACATTTTGGTCTCTTAGAACTGGATACAATCCAAGAAATTCTTACAATTAGTCCTGTACTAATGAGTAGTACATACATTATACATTTTTGTGCTGACCCTACCAAGGGTGGGATTCAACATTACAGTAACTCTGATTAGAGTGCTTCCATATCAATTATTTGTGTACTTATTATTTTTGTGTGTGGTTTTGAGTGTTGCTGTATGATCACCATTACATCTAATGGTGATAATGATGGGCTAGCCGGACGAAAGTTAATGGTGACATGCAGACACCACTCAAAATCTTTAGCTATATACTTGTTAGGTAGGGACATTTAAGCTCAAAGTGAGGTAGAGTTTAATTTAGCCAGAATTCAGGCTATACTCAATATTAATTATCAACTAATGAACAAGTATCCCAGCTTCATTAGTAATATTCAATCAAGTCCTATGAAATTTGGACTTAAAGCTAACATGGCTACTCCTGAGCAATTAAGGAGAACCTATATTGGCTTCAAAGGCCATTTAACTAGACTAATTAATAAGTCTGATGACTTGTCCAAGGCAACTCCCATTGATTACTATCTACTAAAATCATCAGTGAGAGTAGCTAATCTTAAGTTTGATCAAGTTAAATCTGCAAGTCAGTCTTATCTTAACTCACTGAATGCTACTGAAACTGATCTAGAGGAATTAGATCAAATTGTAGCAAATATTTCCCAACACGAAGATGAGACTCAAGATAAATTTGATGTACTTTCCAGTATAGTAAACCATCAATCCAATACAAATTCTACTATGTCTCAATCCAGTAATCAATTACCTGAGGTTCGTCTACCTACTTTAGACTTACCTACATTTGCAGGGCTGGATGAAGAAAATTGGGACACATTTTGGACTTCATTTGAAGTTCATATCCATAACAGGTCTTATCTTGACCCAATTTCTAAATTTTCATACCTGATTAGTCTTCTCAAAGGGGAAGCTAAAAAGGTTATAAATAACTTAGCTCTCACTGAGAGTAATTATGTGGAAGCTATAAAACTGCTGAAGTTGAATTATTGCAACCAGGAGTTAAGTATAGCTAACCTTCATTACCAATTGCTAGATCTAAATGCACCAAGTAACAGACCAGACTCACTTCAAAGCTTCAGACTAGAAGCAGAGTCTCTAGTGAAGGCCTTAGGTACTAAAGTTGATGTACCAGCTTCAGAATGGTCAATCAAGTTACTTTTGCAGAGGAAACTGCCTCAAATTATCTTAGCAGAAATATGTTCACATTATAAAACCGAGTTTCTCACTCTCGAGCAAATATTCGAGGGGCTGAGAATAACAGTTAACAGGTTGAAGACTCATGATAAGATTAAACCTGAGTCTAAATTACCTAACATTGACATCTCAGTCAAACCTAATTGACTTTGAATAAATCCAATAAATCTAAGCCTAAGACTACTCCATCCACTGGAAAGGGGAGTGGTAGTGTAGGTATTTATACTGTATCTCCCTCTGACACTGCAACTGATGTGTCTACTAAAAGGACAAATTCAGTCAGAGAGAGAAGGTGCCTGTTCTGCGATCAAGAACATCTCACCTACAAATGTACGGTTTATCCTAACTTTAATACCAGGATTAAACAACTCCAAGAATTACACAGATGCACCAAGTGCATGGGTTCTCATGAACCCAGTAAATGTGTTGTGCAGCTACGGTTATGCAGTAGATGCCACAAAGGTGTACATCATTATGCCTTATGTAGAACAATTTCTACCCAATCTGTGACACCTGGGAAGAATTCTATGAATTCTACCACAGTACAATATTGCAAGGTACATCAGGAAATAAGTGTACTTGCTACTGAGGCAGGCAATAATACCACTCTGCCTACAGCTCAACTCAAACTAATAGACAAGAAATCTAGAGTCAACACTAGAGGTCTCTTTGATCAGGGATCACAGAAAACCTTCATCACGCAACAATTAGTTGAGCAGTTAAAATTAAAACCTGCCAAAAGTGTGAGACTGAACATTTCTGGGTTCTTGACTAATAGTGGACCTCGTGAATACCAAGTAGTCAAGGTATTAGTGAGACTTGGATCTTCTACTAGTCCAATACAAGCGGTAGTAGTTGATAAACTGCCTTCAGACCTGCAGGTCACAGGACTAGCTCGCACTGCGAGATATCTTAAACGAAACCGCATGAGGCTAGCAGATTACAAAATAAATTCTGACTGCCTCACAGATGTTGGTATACTTATAGGCGCTGACCATTATTATAAATTTATAACTGGATGCACCAGACAACACGGAATGAATTTGTTGTCATCTGCTGGAGGCAAGTTGCTTACTGGACCGGTGCTTTTCCAACAAAAGGCAGCGTCAACCAACAAACAAGATAACAATGCAATAGTGGCGTGACTAGGCTTGGAACAGTCACCCCTACATTTCAGAGAAATATCTGAAGATATTGAGTCTGATCCACCTGTACATCGTTTGTGGGATCTAGACACTTTAGGTATTGTCCCTGAACAACCAAGTCCTGATGATATGTGGACTTACCAGCAATATCTGGATACAGTTGTCTATAAAGACAAACAATACTGGGTGAGACTGCCATGGAAGTTGAATCATCCACAACTTCCAGTTAATTATTTCATGGCAGCCTCTCAATTACAGTCACAATTAATACGGCTGAAAAACAGCCAGATAAATTAAATATGTACCATCAATTAATTCAGCAACAACTCAACAGTAAATTTATTGAAGTGGTTGATAATGATGACCGGAAAACAGGTCACTATTTACCCCATCACGCTGTGTTGAAAGATTCATTGACAACACCAATACGTATTGTTTTCAACTGTAGTGCCAAAGTGAAGGCAAGCAGCGTGTCTTTGAATGAATGTCTCCAAACGGGACCTAGCCTAACACAAAGGCTACATGATGTACTGTTACGATTCCGTACTGGTATTTTTGCTTATACTGCTGATATCAGTAAAGCTTTCCTTAGAGTAGGCTTGCAAGAGGAGGATCGTAATTACACCAAATTTCTCTGGATTAAAGATCCCCAGGCTCCTGACAGTGAGGTCATAACCTATCGGTTTGCCTCGGTGCTTTTCGGAGCGACTTCCTCACCGTTTCTACTGCAAGCCACATTAGATACACATTTGAAGAAGTCAAATAGTCCTTATAAGGCAGAGATCAGTGACAACTTGTATGTCGATAATTTCCAGGGAACTACTAATGATAAATCTAAATTGGTAGAAATTTACCATGAGGCTAACCGTGAGTTATTAGGAGCCAATATGCCACTACAATCATGGGCCTCAAACAATAAATCATTAAACCAGATAATCGAGAAAGAATTTCCAGGTTATCAGGTGCCTAATCAATTAAAAGTTCTGGGCGTGGAATGGAACACAGGTACTGACGAGATGAATGTCAAGTCAGTACAAATCAATAATTCATCCCTTACCATGAGAAAATTGCTCTCATATGTCAGTCAACCATTTGACCCTTTAGGCTTACTTAGTCCTATATTAATAAGGGGCAAACTCCTAATGCAGGAATGCTGGCAGAAACATATGGGATGGGATGATCCGTTACCAATTGAGTTGCAAGAGAAATGGCAAATACTCACAGCGAATTTCAATCAATTAGGTGTTTTGAAATTTCCTCGTAATGCTTCAGGACAAAACTTACCTACAAATTTGCACATTTTTTGCGATGCCTCTGGCAAAGCATATGGCGCTGCAGCCTACTTAGTCAATAGTGCACAATCAATTTTACTCACATCTAAAGCAAGAGTTGCTCCAATCAAGAAGAGATCTTTACCTCAAATGGAGTTAACTGCATTGCTAGTGGGAGTAAGATTGGCTCATTGCCTGACCAAGACACTCAATAATATTCACTTTGGTGAGATCGTAGTGTGGTCAGACAATGAGGCAGTCTTACAATGGGTAAGAAATAACAATAATAAAACTCCCTACGTTAGTAATCGCGTTAGGGAAATTCATGAATTATCTGCTGGATATAAATTCAGACATGTCCCCACTAAGGACAATCCTGCAGATTACTTATCAAGAGGTTTAACATTTAAACAGCTAAGTAAGTCTTCGATGTGGTTTAATGGACCTTCATGGCTTGTTAGTGGTCAGTGGCCGAAACAGAAACCACAAGTCATAGTGACCAGTATCACTACTCCCATGAAAGACCCAGAACCTCATCGAGTCTCGGCTATTAATCCCACAATTATTCTAATTTGAGTAAGTTA
>WNGS01158351.1:0-11841 GCA_020271785.1 Procambarus virginalis
ACAATCTGTTGCACGTAATAGCAACACAGCTATACTATATATGTTACAATTCCATTTCATTGTTTCCAATTTCAGTGATAAATTGAATTTTCATAGATTTCGTTTATTTTCATTTTGATTAAATTATTTTGAGTGACATAGGTTGGAATTGAGCTGTATTGTTTATTATAATATTCATTTCATAAGTTTAATTATAGATGCCACACTTGTGACAGGTAAAAAAAATCTTTTTTAAGAAACAGCACCATCTGTTGCATGTAGAGCAATATATATATATAAATGCCACACTTGTGACAGGTAAAAACATGATTTTATTGAAAAACAGCTCCATCTGTTGCCCGTAAGAGCAACACACGCTATACTAAATATGTTATGATTCAATTTCAATGTTTTCGATTTCATTGATAAATTGAGTTTTCATAGATTTCGATTTATTTCATTTTGATTTAATTATTTTGTGTGACATTGGAGTGGAATTGAGCTGTGTTGTTTACCATACCGTTCATTTCGTGAGTATAGTTTATTTTTTAATTTTTTCATTGTTTTTCATTTCACTTTTTCAACTGTTTTTCTTATATTTCCATGATGGGAACATCAGAACATTTGGTGTTCCCAATTTTCTGATGGGAACATCAGATGATTTGGACGAAGGCATTGGACGAGGGTAGTGGGCGATGGTGGGGAGAGACGAGGGGATGGGAGAGGGTGGAATGGGAGGGAGGCGAAGGGATGGGGAAGAGGGAGATGGTGGGGAGGACGAGGGGATGGTGGAGTGGGGAATGAGTAGGAGGACGAAAGACGCTGGAATGGGGTATGGTGGGGAGGACAAAGGACGGAGGGAGGGAGGGGTGAATGGTGGGGAGGATGAAGGGACGGGGACGTGGGGAATGGTTGGGAGGACAAGGGACGGGGGAGGGAGGACTGGGCAGGACTGGGGGACAGGGGAAGGTTGCTGTGGCTCAGCAGCACACATGCGTTGCTGAGCCACAGCAATGCGTGGCCGGCTACAGGTAGTATATAAATATAATGATAGATAATAATAATTTTAAGGGAAGGCTAATTAGCATTATATAACCAGACGGTGAAGTAATTATCAGGAAACAACGGAAAAGCACTACCACACCTCTTTCTGTATAAGGGGCACGACGGCCCAGTTCCGCCAGTATATTGCCACTCCTGCATGGATCAGCGTGTTGAGGAAACGATACCAGGCGTTCATGGGTAGTGAAAAGGTGATTATTGGGCCGGGAGCGTAGGCCGGGTTGAGGACGTTGCCCATGACGGCGCTGTGATGATGCTCCACGCCTGGCGTGGACAGGATGATGAAGGGAACCTCGTGAAGGAAGGGATACGCCGCCTGTGGGAGGTCAGTACAGACTGAGGCACGAAGTTGCAGTTGCCTTAACCTGGATAAAACATTTATCCAGGTTAAGCAGAGGTAAATTACACACCAGAGAGGTTTGAGTTGTTACAATCGAGTTGCAATAGCCTATTTACGGTTGTTCACCCATTGGATTATAAGCCCATGGAACCGCATATCCACAGAAACAATAAATGTAAAAGAACAGATGAATTTTAAGATCCAGCTTGAAAAAATCATCAGGATAAATGGAGGGATCTTTGACAAGCCACCGGCTTCTCTTCCTCGCCGAGGCCAGTAGAGTGTTACTGACCCCTCAGGTAAATACAGGTAAATTCAACATACCTTCAAATCTAAACATCTGTCAAGGGTCTGATGTGAACATTATATTAACATCTTGAAATGATAATTTCGTGGAAAAATATAATATATGCAGACAATTTGAGGCGGCACCCTCGGAGGTTGCTCCGGAGACATGAATCTAACACCATCATCGCCAGGGAGCTTTAATCATTCCTCGAATTGGTGAGCTATATATGATGATAGTAATAATATGACTGTCACTCTCACGGTGGTTGAAGACAGAGTTTATCTCAACAGTCTGTGATGTTGTCCGCAGTCTGTGGTGTAGTCCACAGTCTGTGGTGTTGTCCACAGTCTGTGGTATTGTCCAGTCTGTGGTGTTGTCCACAGTCTGTGGTGTAGTCCACAGTCTGTGGTATTGTCCAGTGTTAAACTGGAATTCAACTGAGATAGAGGCTGTTTCTGTTTATTGGTCAAGTCGCACTCAAAACGTTTAATTGTTGAGGATGGATGAAAGTGTCGAGGGAGAGATTAAGTCAAAGTGTTTATCCGTAGTCCGCCTCTCTCTACTGAATGATGATTTGAAACTCTGAATTATTGTTCTTTATTTGTGACTGTCGTCCATTAAATTACACGCTCACGGATAACCTCTCCTACCATGAACGCCTCTATACAAATCCTAATTAAGTGAACAACATTTCGTTATAGAATAAAGCGATGCAATTACCATTCAATACAAGAGCAGTGCCATAACACTTACCTCGTTGAACAAAGGATTAACCACTATGAGATCGAACTCCTTTCTTCTCTCGTAAAGTTCCTTCACCACGGGGACTTCGTACAGGTCCCTGGCGATGGCTGGCAGAGCGGTCGTAAAGATGTTGAAACCACGAGTTGGATCCTTCCGGATGTCGAACATGTTCATTTTGTCCTCCCTGAAGTGAGGTAGGTTGTGTGTGACCTCGTGGATGTTGGGATGCTTGGACGACTTCGGGTGGTTGGTTAACATCACTACCTGCAGAGAGGTTGTGGGATGGATGTTCTAGATCTCAAGAACTCTAGACCAGCAATCAATAACTAGCTAAAACACAGTTACCCTCTACCCACTTCAAGACCCGGGGCCAATGCAAAAGCTAGACCGAATGACCCTGCAACAGGAACGGTTATGTTTTCTATACCAGAAGAACATAACCTGCCAACATGTCACACTCTTAATTTACTACCCCATTTTATAAGACCCCTTTAATACCCCATGTATGTCATTCATCCATGCCACCTCACCTTTACAGGATATAATCACGTGTTAACACAGCACAATTTGTCTTTGAGAATGTGTGGTGACACCTTACGAAATGCATCACTAGGCGTCAGACCAAAATAATAAGTAAAAATGAAATTTGGAGAGTTAATTTTTACAATATATAATATTATATATATAAATATATAAATAAATATATATATATATATTATATATATATATATATATATATATATATATAATATATATATATATATATGTATATATATATATAAATATATATATATATATATATATATTATATTTATTATATATATTATATATATATATATATAATATATATATATATATATATATATATTATATATATATATATATACTACATGTGTATCCACCCTGGCTGACCCTATGTACACTTCGGAGCTGATCAAGCAGGTGGGGCGGCCAACCACAGGGAAACAGCAAAATCTCTCAAATACAGGCGACTGGCAGGCCAATACCTCTTTGTTCCCATAGCGTCTGAGACGCATGGCCCCTGGGAAAGAGTGCCTGGGATTTCTCAAGGAATTGGGTTCCAAGCTTATCGACGTCACCAGAGACCCAAGGGCTTGCAGTTTTTTGTTTCAGCGCCTCAGTGTGGCGATCCAGAGGGGAAATGCTTGCTGCGTCCTCGGTTCCTGTCCGGAAGCGGAGGAGCTTCAGAGATACATAACCTTTAGGCATTTGTCTTGTATGTTTTGTAACCTTTAAATACACAATAAGCATAAGAAAAGGAAGGGGGTGGTAGGAGAAAAGCACACAGAATTGTATTGGAGGGGACCTACATTCCCTCCAATGCGTTATGTGTGATTTCCTCCGAGGCTATGGGTCCCCTTCTTCCAGCCAGAGGTGGTACTCCCTTCCATTGTAAATATATATATATATATATATATATATATAATATATATATATATATATTATATATATATATATATATATATATATGCAAACAAGCCTGAATGGTCCCCAGGACTAGATACAACTGAAAACTCACACCCAGAAGTGACTCGAACCCATACTCCCAGGAGCAACGCAACTGGTATGTAAAGGGACGCCTTAAACCACTTGACCATCACGACTGGACATAAGGAAGTGATAGCCGAGGCTATATGAACCACTTCCCCGCCGGCACTCGGATGGTAATCTTGGACGTAGCATTTATCAAATCACCTCATTTTTTGGGGGGCAACACGTGAGGAACACAATGCAAACAAGCCTGATGGATCCCAGGCTACAATGGCCCAATGATAAAATGCTACGTCCAAGATTACCATCCGAGTGCCGGCGGGAAGTGGTTCATATAGCCTCGGCTATCACTTCCTTATGTCCGGTTGTGATGGTCAAGTGGTTTAAGGCGTCCCTTTACATACCAGTTGCGTTGCTCCTGGGAGTATGGGTTCGAGTCACTTCTGGGGTGTGAGTTTCAGTTGTATCTAGTCCTGGGGACCATTCAGGCTTGTTTGCATTTGTGTTCCTCACGTGTTGCCCCCAAAAAATGAGGTGAATTGATAAAATGCTACACCCAAGATTACCATCCGAGTGCCAGCGGGGAAGTGTGTTATATAGCCTCCGGCTATCACTTCCTTATGTCCGGTCGTGATGGTCAAGTGGTTTAAGGCGTCCCTTTACATACCAGTTGCATTGCTCCTGGAGTATGGGTTCGAGTCACTTCTGGGGTGTGAGTTTTCAGATATATATATCTATGTCGTACCTAGTAGCCAGAACGCACTTCTCAGCCTACTGTGCAAGGCCCGATTTGCCTAATAAGCCAAGTTTTTCATGAATTATGTTTTTTCGACTATCTAACCTACCTACCTACCTAACCTAACTTTTCGGCTACCTAACCTAACCTACCAATAAAGATAGGTTAGGTTAGGTAGGTAGGGTGGTTAGGTTTGGTCTTATATCTACGTTAATTTTAACTCGAATAAAAATAAATTGACCTCATACACATGAATGGTAGCTTTATCATTTCATAAGAAAAAAAATTGGCAAAAATATATTAATTCAGGAAAACTTGCTTATTAGGCAAATCGGCCTTGCCTAGTAGGCTGAGAAGTGCGTTCTGGCTATTATGTACGATATATATATATATATTATTATATATATATATATATATATATATATATATGTCGTACCTAGTACCCAGAACGTACTTCTCAGCCTACTATGCCAGGCCCGATTTGCCTAATAAGCCAGTTTTTATTAATTAATGTTTTTTCGACTACCTAACCTACCTAACCTAACCTAACCTAACTTTTTAGGCTACCTAAACTACCTAACCTATAAAGATAGGTTAGGTTAGTTAGGTAGGGTTGGTTAGGTTCGGTCATATATCTACGTTAATTTTAACTTCAATAAAGTAAAATTGACCTCATACATGAAAATGGGTAGCTTTATCATTTCATAAGAAAAAAATTAGAGAAAATATATATTAATTCAGGAAAACTTGGCTTATTAGGCATATCGGGCCTTGCATAGTAGACTGAGAAGTGCGTTTCTGGCTACTAAGTACGACATATAATATATATATATATTATATATAATATATATATATATCTATATATCTATATATATTATATATATATATATAAGCATATATATACATATATTACATATATACATATTATATATATATATATATATATATATATATATATATATATATATATATATATCTATATATATATATATAATAAAAGTTTGTGAGGGTACCCCTCTGGTGCCAATGTGGGGACCCATAGCCTCGGAGAAGAAATAAAAAGTATTCAGAGGAGACCTTGTGGTTTCTCACTGAACACTAATATTATCTTCTCCTACCACCCCCATTCTTTTGTGTGTACACACATATATATTTGCTTTATTTGAACTTTGTTACAAAAAAGGAGTTACATATAGGTTACAAAGATGGTTATCATTAGGTCGAGTTCTTCCAGCTCCTCAGTGGCGGGCAGGAACCCTGGATGCAGTGCGCATTCCCCTCTGTATCGCCACGCTGAGGCGCTGGAAAAGAAAGCTGGCAGCTCTAGGGTCCCTTGTTTGTTTCAATGAGCCTAGAACCCAGTTCCTTCAAAAAACTGATAGCACTTTTACCCCAGGCGCCGAGTGTCTCAGAAGCAATGGGGACAAAATTGTAGTGGTGATCCAGTTCTCTATACTTACGAGATTTGGCTGCTTCCCTGTGGGTGGCAGCGCCACCTGGTTGTGCAACACTGAGGTCAATGTAAGTGTTAGCCAGGGTTGATACGCACGTGTAGTCCCATACCAACTGCTTACCATTCTTCCAGGGGTTCACTGTGATACCATCCGGGCGACCAATAAGAGCATCAGAGTTACGGGGCGTTAGGTACGGGGCTCTCTTTCAGCTGGGCATCTAGCTGTGGTGAGGCTCCTCTTGATGATGTCGTTACTCTTCACTGTGGCTCGAGTGCCATCCCTCTGTGCTTTGGCAGAGTAGGCCATGGTGGCCGTACCTGTCACCACCACCTCGCCGCAAATACACCTATATCTGGTGTGGATTGGGGCAGCAAGGAGGAGGGCCACAGCAATTCGGAGGGCGTGTGGTGTGAGACGCTGCCAGTTGCCGACATTGGGGTTGCTAACAGGAAATCCCCTACATGTGGGGCTGCTACTGCTGTGCGGCGAGCAATGTCGTGTTGTGTTTGTTGCAGCACCCAGGCACTCTGCAGCAATTTGGTCTACAATGAGGCCCCCAGCTGGATTGCTTGTGGCTTTTGGGGATGGTGGTTGAGGTGATGGCCTGCACGAGAGGCCCACTCTGTGGCACAGCGTGTAAAATTGGATCATGTACACCTGCCAGCTGATGTAAGTGGGCAGTAGAATTTCCTTCACAAGTCGTCGGATGCTGATAAGGAGGACAGGAAGGCTGGAACAGCGATTTGCGTTGCTGTTCGAACTCCGAGGCATCCAAGCCTTACGGAAGAGAGGCTTGTTTCCACTGTAGGTCATCAAGAGAGAGGTTAAGGGCTTTTTCTAGCATTGATTTCAGTAACCGGTCATACTCACTTAGTTTTTGGCTACTGTAAGATGGTGAACACCTCAGAAAGTAGGTAACCTGGGAGGGACAGACATNAAGGGAAATGGGAGGGTAACTGTAAACACTAATTCACCTATCCTAGGATGACATTGGGTTGTAGCTCCTGGTCCAGGCTCTCGCCTCGTACACCATCCAGAAACACAGAGCCAACGTCCATAGGATTTCGCGTCTCGCCGCTTTTGTACACTGCAGTTCGTGCTCCTTCTCTACAGTACGTCGCAGGGGTGAAGTCGGTCTCCTGGCCGTCAACTTTCCTCCCAACTACGGCAGCCAGCCTACGTCTCGGGCGGTCGTCGCACGTTTCCCAATTAGTCCTTGTCACTGTATCTCCCAGAGGAACTGCCTCTCACCACTACGAAGTCACTGTGAAGTTTCAGCCGTCCCAGACGATACTGCTTAAGCTCCACACGCACAGCACCCGACTTCAGAGCACTTGAAGCTCACAACACTGTCATTCCCTCGTCGTCTAGATATATCGCTAGGTATTTGGGAAGACTTCTCGACATGCTTGCATCCAACTGTTGACTCGTAGGGTTCCACGAAGGTGGGGTTACTGTCAACTTGACAGGATCGTCGATCACACGTTCAACCAAGTTGACAAGGTGGTCAACTCGATTCACTCACGGTGGATTGGCCCGGCCACTAAGCTGTCTCTTATACTGGTGAACTGCCAAGGACGTCACACGTCGATGCCCGGCCCACTTCTTGCAACGCACCTGTCCCTGAGCACTTGTTGCTCAATATTCTGTCAATTCCTTATCTGAGCCACATCTGGGTTGCAGGAAGACCTCACAGAGTGCGCGCAAACAACTGGAGACGCTTACATCCACCGGAGTTTGGTAAATCCGTCACTCTGACAGGATGACCGGTCGCACGTCCTGCCTCTCGGACGTGTGGCGCCACCACGGCTGGAATCCCCCTGCCTATGTGACGTCACTTTTTCCAAAGTCGGTTTTCATTGGCTCCCAGTGCCACGTCGCTGACGGTGACCAATCCGGCGACACTGACGTCACACAGTTTTGGCGGGAGAACAGACTCGCCAGCGCCATATTGGCTCCCTAAAGGGCCTATCCCACAGGCCAAAATACTATATTTTCGCAAATTTCTCGGCTCATCGAGAATACTGTTCTCTCCCACATATGTTCAATTGATGCCTGCAATGTAGAGAACGCTCGGGAATAGTGGACATGACTCTTACAGCAGGCGTGGGAGAATTAGAAGGGGGGGAACACCGTCACAGTTGTCTGTTTTGTTTTATATAGGCTTTGTTTTGTGATGTTACTGTGATTGCTTGTTTGCCAATGTATTATGCTTTGTGCCTTCTTGTATGCTTACATTTTTTTCTGCATTTATCGTGTTTGTGGTTTGTTGTGAAGTGCTGTCGGCCCTTCTGGCCGGTGGTCTATTGTTCTATTTGTTCTGTTCTGTATTCTGTGTTGTTTTTATTGTATTTAAATTGCATGCTTTGCATGTAAAAATAATAATAAAAAAAACTGACAGAATCTTTCATACTTTATGGAAGATTCACATTTAAAATAAAAAAATTTCACCAAAATGTAAATTAATACTATTACTCATTGTGGGCTTATGTATATCCTAACCGTATCTAACTTTACCTAAATTCTAGTTTAGGTTAAGTAAGGTGTTTTGGTTACGTTACTTTAGGGAGTGTTTACACTACTGGCTGAAGGTGAACGAAGCACGTTCCGAGTCATATCCTCGAACATGGCTTGGTGAACTATAAGTCCAAATACTGACTTATGTTGACTTTTTGTAGTCAATATTTAACCTTTATGTTGTGAACCTCACAGCACATTGTTATGATGATTGGCTGGCATGATTTCCAGCACGATTCGAACCTTGGAACACGAAGCAAAACAGATAGAAATTCTAACCGCTGCACTACAGATATTTTGTCTTCTATCCACAATAAAAATAGATATTTACGATAACAATTCATGCGACCCATTAAAGAATATATTAATAAAAGGATATTTATGAGAGCATCAGTAATATAGTACTTACACGTTTATTCAAAATCCGATACACTAAACTCTCAAAGTCTAAAAGTTATTTAACCTGTTCAAATTAAAATAAACTAAAATCGAAGGTGTCGATGGAATTCTATATAAAGTCGCAAAGGAACTGGAGGAAGACAGTCTTCATGACGGAGTGGTAACGCACTCGCTACCCACTTCACAAGCGATTTGGCTACAGGTTCATATCCTAGCCAGGGTGGATTGACGTGGCGCCAACCATTAAATGTTCGCCTCTGTTCAGCTAACAGTGATTGGGTACCTGGATGTTAAACGATTGCCAGGTCGTATTCCAGGGGAAACAAGTGAGTAATGCTTACCTTTAGCCATGGGATGCGGAAGCTCTCAGCCTGCCAAATATGATGCTGGGAATGCAACCATTAGCTTTTTATCAACTGAACACAATGCCGAACAGAAATTTCCCTCTATAACCAAAATACTTAGAATGATGTCTTAAATTTTGGCTTCAGCTCAATGTGACGTCCAAACCACACAACACAAAACGACGACGTTTCGGTCCGTCGTGGACCTATAGCATGTGAACAGAACAACTCACCTGGGGCAGAGGGCTGGCGGGTCGACAGTGCATGCCGCCCACCTCCACCTGTGAAGGCAGGAGGGGCAGTGGTATACCAATACTAAAGTGCCTGTTGTTCAGTGCCAGACTCATGTTTCTCTCCAGGTCCAACAGCGGCGGCAGCTCTGGGAACTGCGCAGAGATCTGAGGAATAACACCAGACCTTTACCGCATGCTGGTCAGACACGTTCACAAGGAATTGGGAACATCAATGACGCATATTGACCACAATCACTGTACCTTGCACTGCAATACAAATACAATTCTGACCATGATGAGTTATTGTGACTCATCGTTTGCATAATCTTCTATATCAATAAGAATGGAAATTTTTCTTTGTTCAAAATCACTAAACTCCGAAAGTTCTTCACCGATTGCTTTGAAATTTTCACACAATGTTCCATTCGCATCCGAGCGGGTTTTTATATACATACTATATTGATGTAACGTCTGTGACGGAAAAAAACATGCTTAAAAAAAAAAACTGTGTTTTCATGTGAGAGAAATCTTTGAAACCTTTTTACCGATTGCTTTCAAATTTTGACACAACGTTGCATTTGAATAGGCGCGTGTTTTTACATACCTACTATATTCATGCCTCACCTGTGACAGGAAAAAACATGCTTTTTTTAATAAAAAAAACAGCACCATCTGTTGGACGTAAGAGCAATACATGCTGTAATCTCTCAAACTTCTTCACCAATTGCTTTGAAATTCTGACACAACATTCATTCGAATATGCGCGTATTTTTATATACCAACTATATAGATGCCATACCTGTGACAGGTAAAAACATTTAAAAAAAGTGCCATCTGTTGCATGTAATTTGCAACATCTGTACACATGATGTATTAAATATGTTATGAATTCCATTTCAATATTTCCAATTCCACTGATAAACTGAATTTTCATAGATTTCGATTTATTTTAATTTTTATTTAATTATTTTGTGTGACATTGTGTTGGAATTAAGCTGTGTTGTTTTCTATACCATTCATTTGTAAGTATAAGTATAAATGCCACATCTGTGACAGGTAAAAAAATACGTTTTTTTTTTAAAAACAGTGCCATCTGTAGCACGTAAGAGCAACTCACACTATACAAAATATGTTATGAATCCATTTCAATGTTTCCAATTTCATTGATAAATTGAATTTTCGTAGATTTCGAATTTTTTAATTTTGATTTAATTATTTTGTGTGACATTGTGTTGAATTGAGATTTGTTGTTTACCATACATTTGGTAATTTATGATAAATAACTCATACATACCCACTCATTTTGTGAGTATAGTTTATTTTTTATTTTTTATTTTTTTCATTTCGTTTTTAATTGTTTTTCCTATATTTCAGTGATGGAAACATCAGATCATTTGATGTTCCCAATTTTCTGATGGGAACATCAGACCATTTGGAATGAATTGGACGAGGGAGTGGGGAATGGTGGGGAGGACGAGGGGACGGGAGTGGGGGATGGTATTGAGGACGGCGGGATAAGGGAGGGGGTAATGGTGGGGAGGACTATGGGACGGGGGTGTTGGGGATGGTGGGGACGAGGGGATAGGGAATGGAGAATAGTGGGGGAGGACAAGGGAACACGAGAGTGGGCGATAGTGCAGAGGACAAGGGGACAGGGGAGGGGGGGAATGGTAGGGAGGGCAGGGATGACAGTGGAGTGGGAAATGGTTAGGAGGACGAGGAGATGGTGGAGAGAGCACAGGGATGGAGGAAGGAGGAAATGGCGGGGAGGACGAAGGGACGGGAAAGTGGGGAATAGATGGGGGAATGAAGGGACAAGGGAGTGAGGAATGGTTGGGAGGATAAGGGGACGGTGGAGGAGGAATGGTGGGGAGGACTGAGAGACAGGGGAAGGTTGCTGACCACAGCAACGCGTGGGCGGGTACAGCTAGTTCTAAATATCTATATAAATAAAAATGTAAATGTTCGTTTGTTCAAAATCGCTAATCTCCGATAGTTCTTCACCGATTGTTTTTAAATTTCACAAAATGTTCCATTCGCATCCGAGCTGGTTTTTATACACATACTATATAGATGTTTCTCATGTGAGGGGAAATCTTCGAAACCTCTTTACCAGTTGCTTTGAAATTTTGACACAGCATTGAATTCGAATAGGCACGTGTTTTTATATATCTACTATATACATACCTCACTTGGGACAGAAAAATCATGTTTTTTTTTTAAGTGCTATCT
>WNGS01158352.1:0-10886 GCA_020271785.1 Procambarus virginalis
CGGCTGTGGTGGTAGGCATAGCACAGGCTACACAAACCTCCTTCTGTACTGCAAGAACCTATCAACATTACCAAGGAACAGCCTACCAGTCAACCTATTTTTAAAACTACGCAGAATAAACAGAACGTGTGTGTGGACCTTTGTTACGACTCTGGGTTCTTTAGATGGAAACCAGAGGTCAAAATTGAGCTTATTAACGACAATATGGCAGGGCACGCATAGAGAGATGTAGCTGTTTGTAATCATCCCTGCCAGAAGTACGATTATTTGTGTGGCTCACAAAGCATTTAGACTCTTAAACTTGTTGTGGATTAAGTAACATTGTTATAAGTTTAACTACCCGTAGAATGAGGAAAGTAGCAATATGAGGCATAAGGGGAAGATGTTTTAATGTGTATAGCTGTATGATCAATTGGGCTCTTCCCGGCACCACACGCATGCTGCAGGGACGGTCTTCTCTCTGCTGGCGGCTGTGTGTTCGGACGTGCTCTCCTCCTTCCTCTTACTTCCTCTGGATTCTCTATTTTCTGTGACTTAGTTGGTTAAGTACTCCATTACTCAGTTTGTATATGTCTGGCATACCTATCGTTATATGTGTAGAGTAGTATACCTGGGGTGTAGTAAGTATATTTAAGTTGTTGTACCTGTTATGCTAACTGGGGTCCCAGTGTACCACGTGGTCCCCTACCCTAGGCTGAATCTAGTGTGTTATAGTAGAGCTTTACCCTAGCTTGTTTCAGTGTAAACCTTGTATCCTGCCTACGTGGACCAAGGCTTTTAACGTAAGATTGTGTGGTAAAGTTAGTATTAAATTGTTATTGGTGAGATTGTGTATGGGGGGTGTTAAGGGGTTAATAAATAAGTAAGGTTGAACAGAGTATCCCTTATTCCTGTGTGGGAGTTCAATAATCATTTCCTAGACTAACCAGGTTTAGTAGCAAGCATTTATTCTTGTGGATATTTTACTTTGGGGGCCGGGCCTTTTGTTCTCCCATATCTTGATACCTCTAGTCTACTTACCCTTACCCCTTAATAGTACCAGTTCCCCATAGCAAGCCCCCTTTTTTATAACAAGTGGTTGGCCAGTCCGGGAAGAACTATTATTGTAAAAAATTAGATCTTTGAATGCCAAAACTAAAAAATTCTTGTTTCCGCAGAACGGTTGTGTGCTAGCCTAGGGTCCAGCTCACCTGGCGTAGGACATTCATTGCACTGACTGGACACCCAACTGGATCTCTTCACGATTAAGGTTAGTGTGGCCTTGTGTTAGGGGCCGTGCAAATTTTTTTTTTTTTTTCAATTTTAATTTTAAATTTTTCTGTGGCTAGGAGCTAAAATTTTTAGTGATGTCTTCTGACATGCAGAGACTGGCAGAGGAGCCTTCATTGGGGGAAATAAAGAAACTTACCAAGTCTAATTTAGTATTGTTAGGCAAGGAATTTGGTCTAGAATTAAATGCCGCAAATAAAAAGTGGATCTTGTTGAATGAAATACTACAACATTGTATCGATGAAGGACTATTGGCAGAGGATACTCCTTTATGCCAGCCTAGCCAAACAGAAAGTGCAGCTCATACAGAGAGAGAGTTAGCTCTAGAGTTAGCAAGAATAAAATTAGAGGAGCAAAGACTCAAAACCGAGGAGGCTAGAATTAGAGCGACTGCCCCTAGACCTCCACCTACCGGGGATTCAAACCCCAGGCATTATGAGAAGAAGCATAACTTGCCTGAATTTTCAGAGTCGGATCCTGAAAGGTTTTTCAACCATTTTCAGAGATTGGCCCTGTCCATGACCTGGCCAAAGGAAGAGTGGGTGAAAATCCTACAGGGAAGACTCAGGGGTAAAGCCCAAGATATTTTTATTAATATGCCTGACGACGAGTGTTTTGATTATGATAAAGTCAGGGAACGAATTTTGAGGGCATATGAAATTACTCCTGAAGCTCACCGCCAAGCTTATCGCAACCTTAGGCCTACACACAACCAACCGTTCACGGAATTCGCGACTGATCAAAGTAGGCTGTTTGATAAATGGATTCGCTCGGCTAAAGCCGAAACATTCGAGGCATTAAAAGACTTAGTTTTAAAGGAACAGTTTATAGATAGTATGCCAGACATGGTAGCTCAGTATTTAAGAGGAAGGGGAGAGTTAAATTCTAAAATAGGGGATTTGGCCAAGATGGCAGAAAACTACCAGTTGGCGGGCAAAAGGCCCAATAAAAATAATTTTACCCCACAGAGTAGCAAAACTTATACCCACAGCCAGTCCAGACCAGCTCATTCTAAACCTTTACCTAATGCACCTTCTGTTTCAGACATAACTAACCCTGTTAAATTGTTTAGCCCCACGACACTCAAGAGTGAACCGAAGGGTAATTCGGTTAGTAATGTCTCTTCTCCCCGACGTTTTTGTGGTCATTGTAAAAGTTCAACCCACCATATTAGCCGTTGTTGGCAACTGTACCCGGAAAAAAGACCCAATGCTCTCGTTGTGACACAGGGCTTGAGGCCTTCTGAAGGGTTAGGGAGTAAGACTTCCAACCCACAGTGGTTGGACCTGCTTACCCCATTCTTATCGAAAGGGAGACTACTTTTGTCTGAGGGTTCTTCCTGGAGGGACGTGGTGATCTTCCGAGACACCGGTGCCATCCAGACTTTAATTTTAGAGAGTGCTTTGCAAGGTGCCAATACTCTCGACACTGGAGAGGTGGTACTGGTCGAGGGTGTCACTAGTGATACTCGAGCAGTACCCCTCCGTAAGGTTACCCTGGAATCTGATTTCCACAAGGGTATTTGTACAGTCGGAGTCACTTCGTACCTACCTTTCCCTAATGTTGATGTAATATTGGGTAATGATTTAGCAGGGGATAAGGTAGGGGACTCCAGACTGCCTGTTATGTTGCCTAACCCAAAGGTTTGCCTGGATTCACCCACCGCAGAGGATAATGTTGTGTACCCTGCGTGCGTGGTGACTAGGTCTATGGGACTTAAATGTAAGGGCAGCCCTGTGCTTGCCAAGGTGGTAAATCCCAAGGACACGAGGGACCTTCCGAGTGGTGAAAGCCCAGTGGACCTTGCGGACACATTCATGGCCCGACTCGATGACAGGGCCGAGGACATTGTGGAGAGCCTGCCACTGCCGCCTACCGAGAGTAGTGGGGAGGTGGAGGAGAACACTGTTGAGCCTCGGCCAATGGCATCTGACCAAGGCCTGGATGCCTCCTTGAGTGAGTTACAAAAAGCTGACCCCAGTCTTGCAGATTGTCACGAGACAGCCGTCTCTAAGGAGGAAATTGTAGACGCAGCAACTGGGTACTACTACAATGATCGGATTTTGATGAGAAAATGGAGACCTCAGAGTGCTCCCTTGTCAAATGAGTGGGAGGTAGTCCACCAGGTTATGTTGCCGACCTGCTATAGAGAAAGAGTTTTGTCAGCTGCCCATGATGATCCTATGGGGGGACATCAAGGCATTAATATTACCTATCACAAAATCTGCAAGTACTTTTTCTGGCCCAAGCTGAAAAGCGATGTGGCAAAATTTTGTAATGCATGTATTGCATGTCAACTTGTTGGGAAACCAAACCAGACTCCACCTAAAGCTCCTCTTAAGCCTATTGTCGTGCCGGAGGAACCATTTTCTCATGTGGTAATGGACTGTGTTGGTCCATTACCTAGAACTAAGTCTGGTAATATTTACTAATTACGATGATGTGTATCACGACTCGTTACCCAGAGGCTTTTGCTGTAAGGAACATCCGAGCAAAGACTGTTGTTGCTCGTATGTTGCAATTTTTTTCCACTTTTGGACTGCCTCGGGTTGTACAGACTGACAATGGTACTAACTTTAAGTCTGATATTTTTGAACAATTTTGTAAGGACCATGGAATAACTCATAAGGTTTCCAGCCCATACCATCCACAGAGTCAGGGGGTCATTGAAAGGTTCCATCTAACTCTGAAGCAGATGTTGAAGACATCGTGCGAGAGTTCCCATACCTTCTGGGACGAGAACTTGCCGTATGTTTTGTTTGCTGCTAGGGAGGGGTTGCAAAGTTCACTGGGTTGTTCTCCTTTTGAGTTAGTCTTTGGCCATAAAGTTCGTGGACCCTTGCAAATGTTACAGGAGAATCTGTTAGGGAACGTAACGTTAACCGAAGGTTCGGCTTTCTTTGCGCAACACCACCAGAGACTCAAGGACTGCAAGGCTGCGGCACTAAAGTATCTTGGGAGGCCCAAGAGAATATGAAAGAACGGAACGATGCCAAGGCTAAGTTGCGGTATTTCAGCCCGGGACCCGTCCTGGTANCCTCTGGTGCAATTGCAGGGACCCACATCCTCGAAGAAGAAACAAAGAGCATTCAGAGAAGATCTTGTGGATTCTCACTAAATACTTAATTCTTTTCTTCTCCTACCACCCCTATTATTTTTTTGTATGTTTTGTTTTATTTTATTGCAATGCTACAGTTTACAAAGAACACACACACACACACACAAATATATAATAATTAAACAATCAGCGTTCGAAGACCTCGTCCAGCTCCTCGGAGGTTGGGTGCGTACCCAGGATACAGCACGCATTTCCCCTCTGCACTGCGACACTGAGGCGCTGGAACAGGAAACTGGCTGCTCGTGGGTCTCTAGTTTTTCCAATGAGTTTCTCACCAACCTCCTTTAAAAACTTGAGTGCACATTTACCCCAGGCGCCCAGAGTCTCTGAGCCTATCGGCACGAACCTGTAACAACGTTCTAGGTCTCTGTACTTGTGGATTTTCTGGGTCTCCCTAAGGTGGCTGCCCCACCTCCCTCCGCTGAGCTGTAACGTAAATAGGTATCAGCCAATGTAGATGCACAGGTGTAATCCCATACGACCTGTTTACCTTCCCTCCATGGCTGCAGGGTGACTCCATCTGGGCGTTTTTGGCTGTTGTCAGGTCTGCACAACTGGGGTTCCCTTTGTGCTGGACACCCAGCTGTAGCCAAACTTCTCTTGATGATGTCATTGACTGCCTCGTGTCTGGCAATCTTTCCCTGTGTCTTACGACAGATGAGACCATGGCTGCCGTATTGGTCTGCCCGTGCCTGGCCGCAAATACACCGGTGCTCGGTGGAGATAGGGGCGGCAAGGCGCAGAGCAACACCAATACTTAGGGCCCGATGATCCAGGCGGGTGCCCAAGGCGGAATTAGGGACTGCCAACAGGAAGTCCCCAGCATGGGGGGCTTGCACAGCTAGGAGATGCGCTCTGTCCTTCTGAGAAGCTACGTCCAGCAATGCTTTGGCGATGTTCTCCACTATGGGGCTATCCCATTTGGCCTGTTTACCGTCGTTTGGACAAGTTGGTCGGGTGTGTGAATTGGCGAGTGTGTCCCACCGACCAGCTCCTTCCACAAATTTGGGATCACGAATCCCAATGGAGTTCCTTAGGTATTCTGGTAGTATTTCCTTCACTAATTCACTTGTAGCACTGGTCGAGGATAAGAATGCCGGCAATGCTAACTGTGTCGCCTTGCGAATACCTATACCCCCGAGTCTAACTGGGAGCGTTGCTTGGTCCCACTGGTCATCTTGCAGGGAGAGGTTTAACACTTTCATAGTTATTGTCTTTAGGAGTGAATCGTATTCCGTTAATTTTGGGCTGTCAAAAGAAGGAGCACACCTGAGGAAATAGGTAAGTCTGGGCAAGGCCAGGCACCTTGTAAGAAGGTACAACGCATCATGAGCATCCAAAGCCCCTATTCGCGCTTCCATCCTCCTCAGGTCTTTAAGCTTTTCTTCGAGGACTACCTCAATGGCGTTCGAGCCCAGAGGTGCCCCTAGCAGCACACTGTCGGTGGGAGCGATCACTTGGGCTCCTGGCAATAAGATTTGTACTGCATTTATGATTGGTTGGTTGGAAGAGATGATTTCACACTTTGATGGATTTAGTGTAAGGCCTAACTCCTCTCACCTAGATTTCACTAGCTGAAGATCTCCTAGCAGGGATTCCTGTGTCCCTGCCAGGGTGCCATCGTCCAGGAACCAGATGTTGAATTCGCTGGACAACCTACTTGTGACCTCCTTAGCTGCCATGCAGAAAAGAAAAGGGGCAAGTGGGTCTCCCTGCTGGACACCTTCTGCGGAAACAACTTCATGTTCCCCAAACAACAGTGTCGATATATATATATTTATATATATATATATAATATATATTATATATTATATATATATATATTATATATATATAATATATTATATATATATATGTCGTACCTAGTAGCCAGAACGCACTTGTCAGCCTACTATGCAAGGCCCGATTTGCCTAATAGGCCAAGTTTTTCATGAATTAATTGTTTTTCGACTACCTAACCTACCTACCTAACCTAACCTAACTTTTTCGGCTACCTAACCTAACCTAACCTATAAGATAGGTTAGGTTAGTTAGGTAGGGTTGGTTAGGTTCGGTCATATATCTACGTTAATTTTAACTCCAATGAAAAAAAATTGACCTCAACACATAATGAAATGGGTAGCTTTATCATTTCACAAGAAAAAAATTAGAGAAAATATTAAATTCAGGACAACTTGGCTTATTAGGCAAATCGAGCCTTGCATAGTAGGCCAAAAAGTGAGTTCTGGCTACTAGGTACGAATATATATATATATATATATATATATATATATATATATATATATATATATATATATATATATATATATATATATATATATTATATATATATATATATAATATATATATATATATATATATATATATATATATATATATATATATATATATATATATATATATATATATATATATATATATATATATATATATATATATATATATATAATAAAAGTTTGTGAGGGTACCACCTCTGGTGCCAATGTGGGGACCCATAGCCTCGGAGAAGAAAATAAAAAGTATTCAGAGGAGACCTTGTGGTTTCTCACTGAACACTAATATTATCTTCTCCTACCACCCCCATTCTTTTGTATGTACACATATATATTTGCTTTATTTGAACTTTGTTACAAAAAAGGAGTTACATATAGGTTACAAAGATGGTTATCATAGGTTGTCGAGTTCCTCCAGCTCCTCAGATGGCGGGCAGGAACCCTGGATGCAGTGCGCATTTCCCCTCTGTATCGCCACGCTGAGGCGCTGGAAAAGAAAGCTGGCAGCTCTAGGGTCCCTTGTTGTTTCAATGAGCCTAGAACCCAGTTCCTTCAAAAAACTGGTAGCACTTTTACCCCAGGCGCCGAGTGTCTCAGAAGCAATGGGGACAAAATTGTAGTGGTGATCCAGTTCTCTATACTTACGGGATTTGGCTGCTTCCCTGTGGGTGGCAGCGCCACCTGGTTGTGCAACACTGAGGTCAATGTAAGTGTTAGCCAGGGTTGATACGCACGTGTAGTCCCATACCAACTGCTTGCCATTCTTCCAGGGGTTCACTGTGATACCATCCGGGCGACCAATAAGAGCATCAGAGTTACGGGGCGTTAGGTAACGGGGCTCTCTTTCAGCTGGGCATCCAGCTGTGGTGAGGCTCCTCTTGATGATGTCGTTAACTTCACTGTGCCTCGAGTGCCATCCTCCTGTGCTTTGGCAGAGTAGGCCATGGTGGCCGTACCTGTCAGCCACCACCTCGCCGCAAATACACCTATATCTGGTGTGGATTGGGGCAGCAAGGCGGAGGGCCACAGCAATTCGGAGGGCGTGTGGTGTGAGACGCGTGCCAGTTGCCGACATTGGGGTTGCTAACAGGAAATCCCCTGCATGTGGGGCTGCTACTGCTGTGAGGCGAGCAATGTCGTGTTGTGTTGTTGCAGCACCCAGGCACTCTGCAGCAATTTGTCTACAATGGGGCCATCCCAGCTGGATTGCTTGTGGGCTTTTGGGATGGTGGTTGAGGTGATGGGCCTGCACGAGAGGCCCACTCTGTGGCACAGCGTGTAAAATTGGGATCATGTACACCTGCCAGCTGATGTAAGTGGGCAGGTAGAATTTCCTTCACAAGGTCGTCGGATGCTGATAAGGAGGACAGGAAGGCTGGAACAGCGATTTGCGTTGCTGTTCGAACTCCGAGGCATCCAAGCCTTACGGGAAGAGAGGCTTGTTTCCACTGTAGGTCATCAAGAGAGAGGTTAAGGGCTTTTTCTAGCATTGATTTCAGTAACCGGTCATACTCACTTAGTTTTTGGCTACTGTAAGATGGTGAACACCTCAGAAAGTAGGTTAACCTGGGGAGGGACAGACATCTGGTGATGAGGTAGAGTGCATCATGAGCATCAATATCCTCAATCCTCCCATCCATCCTCTTAAGGTCGGCGATTTTCTTATCAAGGACCTCATCGATGGCTTTCAACCCCAGGGGAGCCCCTAGGAGTGTGCTGTCTTCAGGTTTAGTTTTATGGATATTTGGCAGAAGACCCTCTATTCTCTCTACGATGCCCTGGTTGGAACATATTATTTCACATTTAGAAGGGTTCAGGGTGAGGCCTAAAACTGCACCTTGCTCCTGGATTTTTCTGATGTCCTCCAGGAGGGAGTCTTGGGAACCAGCTAGGGTACCATCATCCAAGAACCAGATGTTAAGCTCGCTGGACAGGACCTCTGTGACTTGTTTGATGACTAAGCAGAAAAGGAGAGGAGCAAGGGGGTCACCCTGTTGGACGCCTTCCCGCGAGTCAATTTCATGTTCGCCAAAAAGTAGCTTAAGATCCATACTGTAGCATGAATGTACGAAAGGGTAGAGGGAAGGGAAATGACTATGAACCGCACGGAGTACAGCATCCCTCCGCACCAAATGAAGGCATTTTTGAAATATATATATATATATATATATATATATATATATATATATATATATATATATATATTATATATATATATATATATATATCTGAAAACTCATACCCCAGAAGTGACTCGAACCCATACTACCAGAAGCACTCTGCAACTGGTGTACAGGACCCCTTAACCACTCGACCATCACGACTGGACAAAAGATGATGGTAGCCGAGGCTAATTCCCCATCATCCCACCGGCACTCTGATGATAATCTTGGGCATAGTATTTAATAAAGTCACATCATTCTTTGGGGCACACATGAGGAACACAAATGCAAACAAGCCTGAATGGTCCCCAGGCATATATGCAACTGAAAACTCACACCCCAGAAGTGACTTGAACCCATACTGCCAAGAGCACTATGCAACTGGTGTACAGGAGACCTTAGTCGCTCGACCATCATGACCGTACAAAAGATGATGGTAGCCGAGGCTATTTGCCCATCATCCCGACTACGCTCTGATGGTAATCTTGGGCATAGTATTTTATCATATCATCTCATTTTTTTGACCCACGTGAGCAACAAAAATGCGAAAATTAGGTGATTTGATAAAATACTATGCCCAAGATTACCATCAGAGCGCCGTCGGGATGATGGACAGGAGAGTGGGGGTTAATGGAGAGGACGAGGGGACGGTAGAGGGAAGGAATGGGAGGGAGGACGAAGGGATGGGGGAGAGGGAGTTGGTGGGGAGGACGACGGGATGGAGGAGTGAGGAATGGTTAGGTGGACGAAAAGACGCTGGAATGGGGAATGGTGGGGAGGACAAAGGAATGGAGGGAAGGGTGAATGGTGGGGAGGATGAAGGGACGGGGACGTGGGGAATGGTTGGGATGACTAGGAGACAGGGGTCATGAGGAATGGGTGGGAGGACAAGGGGACGGGGGAGGGAGGATTGAAGGGGAGAACTGGGAGACAGGAGAAGGTTGCTGTGGCTCAGTAACACACACGCGTTGCTAAGCTATAGCAATGCGTGGCTGGGTACAGCTAGTATATATATAAAAAATGTAAAATGTAAATGTTCGTTTGTTCAAAATCGCTCATCTCCGAAAGTTCTTCACCGATTGCTTTGAATTTTCACACAACATTCCATTCGCATCCAAGCGGGTTTATATATACATACTATATAGATGTCAGGTTTGTGACGGGAAAAAACATGTTTTTTTAAACGGTGTTTTTTATGTGTTTTTCATGTAAAGGAAAATCCTCGAAACCTCTTTACCGATTGCGTTATAATTTTGACACAACGTTGCATTCAAATAGGTGCATGTTTTTATGTACCTACTATATACATGCCTCACCTGTGACAGGAAAAACATGTTTTTTTAAAAACAGTGCCATCTGTTGGACATAAGAGCTACACACATTATAATCTCTCAAAGTTCTTCACTGAGTTCTTTGAAATTTTGACACAACGTTCCATTCAAATACGTGTGCGTTTTTATATACTTACTAAATAGATGCCAAATCTGTGACAGGTAAAACCATGCTTTTCTTAAAACAAAAAGCGCCATCTGTTGCATGTAAGAGCAACACAAGCTATACTAAATATGTTACAATTCAATTTCAATGTTTCCGATTGCATTGATACATTGAATTTTCATTGATTTCGATTCGTTTTCATTTTGATTTAGGTATTTTGTGTGACACAGCATTGGAATTGAGCTGTGTTGTTTACCATACTGTTCTCCTTTGCATCCGAGCTGGTTTTTATACACATACTATATAGATGTTTCTCCATGTGAGGGGAAATCTTCGAAACCTCTTTACCATTGTTTTGAATTTTGACACAGTTGATTCGAATAGGCACGTGTTTTATATACTCTACTATATACATACCTACTTGGACAGAAAAATAATGTTTTTTTTAAAGTACTATCTGTTGGCATAAGAGCAACACATACACACATAGTAATCTCCATAAGTTCTTCACAATATTGAATTTTCAAAGATTTGATTTATTTCATTTTGATTAATTATTTTGTGTGACATTGCATGGAATGAGCTGAGTTGTTACAATACCGTTCATTTCGTGAGTAAATATATATA
>WNGS01158355.1:13884-36106 GCA_020271785.1 Procambarus virginalis
TTTATTATATGCTAATGTAATATTTGAGTGTTATAGAAATGATTGTAGTTGACAAGGGAACTGTGTTCTGTGTTCCCTAAAAATTTTTAAAAATTTAAAAAAATTCGATGCATAATACGTGTGTATTTTTTTTTCTCCCTTTCTATTTAGGGTGTGATGCTGAAACTTGGACCAGTTGCAGCCCTTTCTATAAACATTTCATAAATAAATTTACAAACAAATTGAAACACTTTTACTGTTCCACAAATTTGGGCCCCCTAACCCTATACATCCTGTGGTAGGAGAAATCCAATATTGTCTGTTTCTCATCTCTAGTAGATTTAAGCGGTTGAGTTTGCTGGGTTCCAGCCATATTGGTATTTCCTTCAATGAGCGTGTGAACACTGCGGCTAAGAGGCTGTACACATGTGTCTATTTCCTGAAATGCATTCTCTATTCGTATTTACTACCAGTCATTCATTCCATGATCTGTGCCCATTGGCAGGGTCGTTGGTATTCTGCTACTGGTAACAAACTGCGGGCACTCAAGGGTAGCCTACCCCTGACCTCTACCACCGTAACAGGTGGTGAGAACGCTCTGGAAGGTTACATATTGGCCATACATTTTTAACTCTCGGGCACTTAATGGAGTGCTGCCCTGCTCCTTATTGTCCGAATTGCATTGTCCCTCTTATGGACCTGCATATCCTTGTTGAATGTTGAGACTTTCAGAAAGTGTGTGTCTATCTTGCTTCCTGTTTGTCTTGTGCAGTCCCTTGATAGAATCCTTGTTGAATCCGATACCTTTAATATTACCCATATTCTGCGCTTTTGTTCTTGTAATGCATCCTTAGTGATATTTAGCTCTATTTGATAATTCTGCGTCTTTGATGGTGCTACATAGTCTCCTCGGCTTGATGCCTTCTTTTAATAATTACTTGCCAGAGTATGGGGTATCCTAGTCTCTCCAATTATTCGATAACTGTATAGGGTGCAGTGTGTGTGGGGTTGTGATGCACTGTATTTATACAGTGGGCACTGGATGAGCGAGCTCTGAACCCTGTCTGCAGTGCAAAGGACAATGCCCTGAAGAACATGCACGGGCTAGAGTCATCTTAGTAAGCTCATCATTCTACTCCACCGCCCTCTGGGGAGTGCAGATGTGAGTGTGGTCCTCGGGGGAGCTGCTAGTCTCTGTGGTCGTGGTCGATACAGGGGAATGTGCAACATCCTAGAATCATATATTCCTATAATTGCCATTTAATTCCTCAGCCATGTGGCATAAAAATACAGTTTGACCCTTATGTTATCAAAGTATGCTGATAACAAGGCACTCTGATCCAGTTATCGTATGTTGATTTTAGTTATCACATGATTTTTATTCTAATTCTTTTCCTAATTTGAAATTAAACAAGAATAGATTAAACAGCATAGATACCTTACCTTACCTTGAGGATACCTTGAGGTGCTTCCGGGGCTTATCGTCCCCGCGGCCCGGTCATCGACCAGGCCTCCTGGTTGCTGGACTGATCAACCAGGCTGTTGGACGCGGCTGCTCGCAGCCTGACGTATGAGTCACAGCCTGGTTGATCAGGTATCCTTTGGAGGTGCTTATCCAGTTCTCTCTTGAACACTGTGAGGGGTTTGCCAGTTATGTCCCTTATGTGTAGTGGAAGCGTGTTGAACAGTCTCGGGCCTCTGATGTTGATAGAGTTCTCTCTCAGAGTACCAGTTGCACCTCTGCTTTTCAACGGGGGTATTCTGCACATCCTGCCATGTCTTCTGGTCTCGTGTGATGTTATTTCTGTGTGCAGGTTTGGGACCAGCCCCTCTAATATTTTCCACGTGTAAATTATTATGTATCTCTCCCGCCTGCGCTCAAGGGAATACAGATTTAGGCTCTTTAGTCGGTCCCAATAGTTTAGATGTTTTACCGAGTGGATTCTAGCAGTAAAGGATCTCTGCACGCTCTCCAGGTCAGCAATTTCACCCGATGAGAAGATCAATGAGAATTAGATCAATGAGAAGAAATCACTGCAGGAAGAAAATTATTTATTTTGCCTGTAATTTACAACTAAAATATATAATTCCTTGGTGAGTAGATGCTTATTTATGATAATATTCTATTCATTTATTAGAACACACTAGACATGACTTGTGACGGTTTTTTATACTAAAGATTCAACCATTATTTTTATAGTGTATATTGTAAAATGTATTTTAAAAAATGAATAATTTTCAGTGTATTATTGAAAAGAACACATCTTGACTTTATTAAATTGCATCTTGATTTTATTTTTATTATAGATTGTGTTTTATATAGTTTTCTGCGGTTGGAAGAAAACGCACTCAGAGTGGGGACTTGTTTATTTTATAATAGAAAATAACAATTTAATAATAAATAATAAATTTATAATAATAAATTAATAATAATTATTATTATATGATAATAATATAATATTAATAATAAATAGTATAATGATAAGCAATAATATTAATGAATCAAATAGCTAATTAGGGTGAATGATAAATAATTAGTGACTGTAATGCATAACAATAAAGTATTAAAGAATATTCATAATGAATATTCATTATAATGATAAAGTATTAAATCAATTACAATTAATAGTTACATCTATAGTAGTAATTGAAATTTGCATTATTTGAATTTACACTAATTACAATTCATGGTAATATTTCTTAGCTATCTGCAGGCTTATCACTTTCAGGGTTCAGGCGGAGCACCACCAAAGATACCGCAAATGCTTAGCAATCTAGAATAAGTGTCCCCTGTGCGTCATCCCTTGGAAAAGAAACAGGGGATGCAGAGGTTCCCGGGAGGAGGGTGGGCATTTTGTAAGTGAGGCTGCTGCGAGTGTGGTGTTGGGTGAGAACAGGGGTCGCCGAGTCAGCGGGCAAGGCTTAAATAAACACTGGCTCGTTGCGAGCGCAGCTTAGGCGGTTAGACGCATCCCCTAGACATACATTTTCTTCCCACAGAAAACCCGCCGCTTTGGGGGAAAAGCAGTGTTCTTAAAATGAGTCTTGGAACACACAGAACTACAATGGTATACATTATTTGAAAACTTGTTAGAAATTGGATTTTTTTTTTTTATATTTTCATCAATATTTATTTATTTTCACTTTATCTTACTAGATATGTAATAAAGTGTGATTAACAAAATGTAGTTTTTATGTCATTTTTTATCCTAAAAGAGGAAAAAAGAGCAGAAAAATGGGTGTCATAGCCAAAGGGTTAAGAGTATCTTCTCTGTAGGGCCCTTAATCTCTGCTAGTCGAATCTGAGTAGAGTTGGCATTTTTTGAGGCACAGCTCGACTCTCTGGGTCCTTTGACCCTCTGTAGAATCATTGGTGAATTTGAAACCTTTGATGCCTTACGGCCTTTTGTTCTTGTAATGGTGTCTGGAGTGATGATTAGAGACTTGAATATCCCTCGACGGTGCTATGTTGTTTTCCCGGCTTGGTGCCAACTTGTGATCAATAATGTCTTCAAACACGTCGTGCACGTAGCCGGGCTTTAGTTTGTTAACTATGACTGTACTGTACTTATACTTCATGGCTGATTTATACCACCTGCCCAATCTTGCATGCTCATGCTGTGAGGGATAGTTTGTTGTGCACCCCATACTCATCACGTGGTAAATAAATAATAAATGTTTATTCAGGTAAAAGTAGATACATACAAGATGAGTTACAAACAGAATGTTTGATTTCTAGATAGAGCTAGTACATACTATGGCTAAAACCACTAATACACACAGCGTTTCTGGCAAGATGAGTGTATTGTGCACCCTATATTCATCGTGTGGTAGTTTATTGTGCACCCCCGTACTCATCCTGTGAATGGTAGTTTATTGTGCACTCCTTTGGACGAATAGTAGCTGCCTTATGTGAGCCAATAGGAGCTGCCTCGTATGGGCCAATAAGAGCTGCCTCGTGGACCAATAGGAGCTGTCTCATATGAATTAATAGGAGTTGCCTCATATGTACCAATAGGAGCTGTCTCATATGGACCAATAGGAGCTGCCTCATGTGAAATAATAGGAGCTCCCACATATGGACCAATAGGAGCTGCCTTGTATGGGCCAATAAGAGTTGCCTCTTATTGACTAATAGGAGCGACATTGTTTGAAGTATACGAGCTGCCTCATATGGAATAGAAGCCGTCTCGTATGGACCAATATGCGCTGCCTTGTATGAGCCAATAGGAGCTGCCTTATATGGACTAATAGGAGCTGCCTCATATGGACCAATGAAAGCTGCTTCGTATGGGCCAATATGAGCTGCCTCGTATGGACCAATAGGAGCTGCCTCATATGGACCAGTAGGAGCTGCCTCGTATGGACCAGTAGAAGCTGCCTCGTATGGGCCAATAGGCCGACTGCAGTATTCTCCTTATGTATACTGATAAATAACTAGACGTAAAAGGTTAAAAAAAAAGATATGAAGTGACAGGAGCAGCAAGGATACAAGGAGGATAAGGAATTCATCCAGGAGAGGATGCAACTGTACTAACACCTGAGCGTTTGTTTTGTTTTAAGTTTTCCTAATACATCTCATTTTAATTGGATTGGTTGAATGTTTACAATGTGATATATTTGCCGAGAGACCCTGGGGCTACGATTCATCAAGCATTTTCTTAATTTCTTAATCTTTAGCGGCTTTGTTTACATTTATTAGCCAGAATAACGAGCATCGAAAGTTCCTATCAAATTTCCTGGTTCAACCTACAACATACGGGAGTGAACTATATGGAAGAAAATGCAGAATAGAACCAGTAAAGAGCAGGGGTGCCATAGGCACAACCAGAGAACACTTCATAAACATCAGAGGTTCGCGGTTGTTCAACGTCCTCCTAGCGAGCATAAGAAATATTGCCGGAATAACCGTGGACATCTTCAAGAAGAAACTAAATTTCTGTTCGGAGAGAAAAACGCAAGCCCAGTATGGGAGGACTTATTTATTAAAATAGTAGATTATAAAGATGTAAAATTCTGCGGTAACACAAAATATGCTTAATGGCTGTAAGTAAATGTATATCATAAATGCTATGGCATAGTGGAGTAGATACAGTAAGTACAGTTAAAGCAAATTTATAATGGGAATAATTAGTGTTAACAATTATTAAAAGTATGCTTAAAGCCAGTAACAAGATAAGGCAAAATTGTGCAGAACACAAATTATGCTTAATGGCTATAAGTAAAAGTATATGTCAATTAAATAAATAAATGTTTATTCAGGTAAGGTACATACATACAAGAGGTTTTACAAAAACCAAATTGGTATTGGTAATTTACAAATTGGTATAACATAGTTGAGTAGATACAGTCAGTACAGTTAAAGAAAATTTATAATGGGAATAATCAGTGGTAACAATTATTAAAAGTTTGCATAAAGCCAAGTAACAAGATACGACATAGTGCTATAACCTAGGTGAGTTAATACAGTAAATACCAAGTGCGGGCGAATGGTACATGGAGACTGGGAAATGCCTGCTGTTAAATAGGAGGAAATTAACACAGATCAATAGGCCTAGCCGCCAAGGAGAAAAGGATATATAGCATTTCCAGGTTTAAAGGTAGAGCTTACTAGTACCACCTAGATTGCATTTAAAGTCTGCGGCAATAAATAACTTGAATTACTACAAGGGTGCTCTTGTACAAATATGAACCAACTGCGGGAGATTGTTTTCTCCAAGGAGTGCCGGACCAACCGGGAAGTAGTGGATAGGTGGGCCTGCGGGCCTCTCCAAGCAACAGCCTGGTGGACCAAACTCTCACAAGTCAGTGAGAGGTTGGTTCACCTGTGTGCCCTCAGACATGGTGGGTTCCCAGTGTGACTTCAGACATGGTGGGTTCCTGGTGTGCCCTCAGACATGGTGGGTTCCTGGTGTGCCCTCAGACATGGTGGGCTCCCAGTGTGCCCTCAGACATGGTGGGTTCCCAGTGTGCCCTCAGACATGGTGGGTTCCCAGTGTGACTTCAGACATGGTGGGCTCCAGTGTGCCCTCAGACATGGTGGGCTCCCAGTGTGCCCTCAGACATGGTGGGCTCCCAGTGTGACTTCAGACATGGTGGGCTCCCAGTGTGCCCTCAGACATGGTGGGCTCCCAGTGTGCCCTCAGACATGGTGGGCTCCCAGTGTGCCCTCAGACATGGTGGGCTCCCAGTGTGCCCTCAGACATGGTGGGGCTCCCAGTGTGCCCTCAGACATGGTGGGGCTCCCAGTGTGCCCTCAGACATGGTGGGCTCCCAGTGTGCCCTCAGACATGGTGGGGCTCCCAGTGTGCCCTCAGACATGGTGGGGCTCCCAGTGTGCCCTCAGACATGGTGGGCTCCCAGTGTGCTCTCAGACATGGTGGGGCTCCCAGTGTGCCCTCAGACATGGTGGGGCTCCCAGTGTGCCCTCAGACATGGTGGGCTCCCAGTGTGCCCTCAGACATGGTGGGGCTCCCAGTGTGCCCTCAGACATGGTGGGGCTCCCAGTGTGCCCTCAGACATGGTGGGCTCCCAGTGTGCCCTCAGACATGGTGGGGCTCCCAGTGTGCCCTCAGACATGGTGGGCTCCCAGTGTGCCCTCAGACATGGTGGGCTCCCAGTGTGACTTCAGACATGGTGGGGCTCCCAGTGTGCCCTCAGACATGGTGGGCTCCCAGTGTGCCCTCAGACATGGTGGGGCTCCCAGTGTGCCCTCAGACATGGTGGGCTCCCAGTGTGCCCTCAGACATGGTGGGCTCCCAGTGTGACCTCAGACATGGTGGGGCTCCCAGTGTGCCCTCAGACATGGTGGGGCTCCCAGTGTGCCCTCAGACATGGTGGGCTCCCAGTGTGCCCTCAGACATGGTGGGCTCCCAGTGTGCCCTCAGACATGGTGGGCTCCCAGTGTGCCCTCAGACATGGTGGGGCTCCCAGTGTGCCCTCAGACATGGTGGGGCTCCCAGTGTGCCCTCAGACATGGTGGGCTCCCAGTGTGCCCTCAGACATGGTGGGGCTCCCAGTGTGACCTCAGACATGGTGGGGCTCCCAGTGTGACCTCAGACATGGTGGGCTCCCAGTGTGCCCTCAGACATGGTGGGCTCCCAGTGTGACTTCAGACATGGTGGGCTCCCAGTGTGCCCTCAGACATGGTGGGCTCCCAGTGTGCCCTCAGACATGGTGGGCTCCCAGTGTGACCTCAGACATGGTGGGCTCCCAGTGTGCCCTCAGACATGGTGGGCTCCCAGTGTGCCCTCAGACATGGTGGGCTCCCAGTGTGCCCTCAGACATGGTGGGCTCCCAGTGTGCCCTCAGACATGGTGGGGCTCCCAGTGTGCCCTCAGACATGGTGGGGCTCCCAGTGTGCCCTCAGACATGGTGGGCTCCCAGTGTGCCCTCAGACATGGTGGGCTCCCAGTGTGCCCTCAGACATGGTGGGGCTCCCAGTGTGCCCTCAGACATGGTGGGGCTCCCAGTGTGCCCTCAGACATGGTGGGCTCCCAGTGTGCCCTCAGACATGGTGGGGCTCCCAGTGTGCCCTCAGACATGGTGGGCTCCCAGTGTGCCCTCAGACATGGTGGGCTCCCAGTGTGCCCTCAGACATGGTGGGGCTCCCAGTGTGCCCTCAGACATGGTGGGCTCCCAGTGTGCCCTCAGACATGGTGGGCTCCCAGTGTGACCTCAGACATGGTGGGGCTCCCAGTGTGCCCTCAGACATGGTGGGGCTCCCAGTGTGCCCTCAGACATGGTGGGCTCCCAGTGTGCCCTCAGACATGGTGGGCTCCCAGTGTGCCCTCAGACATGGTGGGCTCCCAGTGTGCCCTCAGACATGGTGGGGCTCCCAGTGTGCCCTCAGACATGGTGGGGCTCCCAGTGTGCCCTCAGACATGGTGGGCTCCCAGTGTGCCCTCAGACATGGTGGGGCTCCCAGTGTGACCTCAGACATGGTGGGGCTCCCAGTGTGACCTTCAGACATGGTGGGGCTCCCAGTGTGCCCTCAGACATGGTGGGCTCCCAGTGTGACCTCAGACATGGTGGGCTCCCAGTGTGCCCTCAGACATGGTGGGCTCCCAGTGTGCCCTCAGACATGGTGGGGCTCCCAGTGTGACTTCAGACATGGTGGGCTCCCAGTGTGACCTCAGACATGGTGGGCTCCCAGTGTGCCCTCAGACATGGTGGGCTCCCAGTGTGCCCTCAGACATGGTGGGCTCCCAGTGTGCCCTCAGACATGGTGGGGCTCCCAGTGTGCCCTCAGACATGGTGGGCTCCCAGTGTGACCTCAGACATGGTGGGGCTCCCAGTGTGACTTCAGACATGGTGGGCTCCCAGTGTGACTTCAGACATGGTGGGCTCCTGGTGTGCCCTCAGACATGGTGGGCTCCTGGTGTGCCCTCAGACATGGTGGGCTCCTGGTGTGCCCTCAGACATGGTGGGCTCCTGGTGTGCCCTCAGACATGGTGGGGCTCCCAGTGTGCCCTCAGACATGGTGGGCTCCCAGTGTGCCCTCAGACATGGTGGGGCTCCCAGTGTGCCCTCAGACATGGTGGGGCTCCCAGTGTGCCCTCAGACATGGTGGGCTCCTGGTGTGCCCTCAGACATGGTGGGGTCCCAGTGTGACCTCAGACATGGTGGGGCTCCCAGTGTGACCTCAGACATGGTGGGCTCCCAGTGTGCCCTCAGACATGGTGGGCTCCCAGTGTGACCTCAGACATGGTGGGCTCCTGGTGTGCCCTCAGACATGGTGGGGCTCCCAGTGTGCCCTCAGACATGGTGGGGCTCCCAGTGTGCCCTCAGACATGGTGGGGCTCCCAGTGTGTCCTCAGACATGGTGGGGCTCCCAGTGTGTCCTCAGACATGGTGGGCTCCTGGTGTGCCCTCAGACATGGTGGGTTCCTGGTGTGCCCTCAGACATGGTGGGGCTCCCAGTGTGACCTCAGACATGGTGGGGCTCCCAGTGTGACCTCAGACATGGTGGGCTCCCAGTGTGCCCTCAGACATGGTGGGCTCCCAGTGTGACCTCAGACATGGTGGGCTCCCAGTGTGCCCTCAGACATGGTGGGGCTCCCAGTGTGCCCTCAGACATGGTGGGCTCCCAGTGTGCCCTCAGACATGGTGGGGCTCCCAGTGTGTCCTCAGACATGGTGGGGCTCCCAGTGTGCCTCAGACATGGTGGGCTCCTGGTGTGCCCTCAGACATGGTGGGTTCCTGGTGTGCCCTCAGACATGGTGGGGCTCCCAGTGTGCCCTCAGACATGGTGGGGCTCCCAGTGTGCCTCAGACATGGTGGGGCTCCCAGTGTGCCCTCAGACATGGTGGGGCTCCCAGTGTGCCCTCAGACATGGTGGGGCTCCCAGTGTGCCCTCAGACATGGTGGGGCTCCCAGTGTGACCTCAGACATGGTGGGGCTCCCAGTGTGCCCTCAGACATGGTGGGGCTCCCAGTGTGCCCTCAGACATGGTGGGGCTCCCAGTGTGCCCTCAGACATGGTGGGCTCCCAGTGTGCCCTCAGACATGGTGGGCTCCCAGTGTGCCCTCAGACATGGTGGGGCTCCCAGTGTGACCTCAGACATGGTGGGCTCCCAGTGTGCCCTCAGACATGGTGGGCTCCCAGTGTGCCCTCAGACATGGTGGGGCTCCCAGTGTGCTCTCAGACATGGTGGGGCTCCCAGTGTGCCCTCAGACATGGTGGGCTCCCAGTGTGCCCTCAGACATGGTGGGGCTCCCAGTGTGCCCTCAGACATGGTGGGCTCCCAGTGTGACCTCAGACATGGTGGGGCTCCCAGTGTGCCCTCAGACATGGTGGGGCTCCCAGTGTGCTCTCAGACATGGTGGGGCTCCCAGTGTGCCCTCAGACATGGTGGGCTCCCAGTGTGTCCTCAGACATGGTGGGGCTCCCAGTGTGACTTCAGACATGGTGGGGCTCCCAGTGTGCCCTCAGACATGGTGGGCTCCCAGTGTGACCTCAGACATGGTGGGCTCCAGTGTGACTTCAGACATGGTGGGCTCCAGTGTGACTTCAGACATGGTGGGGCTCCCAGTGTGCCCTCAGACATGGTGGGCTCCCAGTGTGACTTCAGACATGGTGGGCTCCAGTGTGACTCAGACATGGTGGGATTCCCAGTGTGACCTCAGACATGGTGGGCTCCCAGTGTGACTTCAGACATGGTGGGCTCCTGGTGTGCCCTCAGACATGGTGGGGCTCCTGGTGTGCCCTCAGACATGGTGGGGCTCCCAGTGTGCCCTCAGACATGGTGGGCTCCCAGTGTGCCCTCAGACATGGTGGGCTCCCAGTGTGACCTCAGACATGGTGGGCTCCCAGTGTGCCCTCAGACATGGTGGGCTCCCAGTGTGCCCTCAGACATGGTGGGCTCCCAGTGTGCCCTCAGACATGGTGGGCTCCCAGTGTGACCTCAGACATGGTGGGCTCCCAGTGTGCCCTCAGACATGGTGGGCTCCCAGTGTGCCTTCAGACATGGTGGGCCTCCAGTGTGCCCTCAGACATGGTGGGCTCCTGGTGTGCCCTCAGACATGGTGGGCTCCCAGTGTGCCCTCAGACATGGTGGCTCCCAGTGTGCCCTCAGACATGGTGGGCTCCCAGTGTGCCCTCAGACATGGTGGGGCTCCCAGTGTGCCCTCAGACATGGTGGGGCTCCCAGTGTGCCCTCAGACATGGTGGGCTCCCAGTGTGNTTTCGGTATAAAGTCGTAATTTGAAATTGAAAAAGGTGCAGAGAGTCAGAATTTGGCTCAAAAATCACGCTCAGGGTCAAATTTCCGACATTTCAGATATTTTGAAAATGCAGGGGGGGGGGGGGGTTTGGCCAAAATATGACCCATCGCCGTTTTCAGTATTTGATATTTTTCGGTAATATAAAATCGTAATATAAACCAAAAATAGATGCAGAGAGTCAGAATTTGCTCAAAATCAAGCTCAGGATTCAAATTCCGACATTTTAGATATTTTGAAAACTGCAGAGGGGGTTTGTGCAAAATATAACCTATCGCCCGTTTTCAGTAATTGGTATATTTTCTGTACAAAAATCGTAATTTGAACTTGAAAAAAAGATGCAGAGAGTCAGAATTCGGCTCAAAAATCACGCTCAGTAGTCAAATTTCCGACATTTCAGATATTTTGAAAACTGCAAGGGGGTATGCTCAAAATATGACGCATCGGCATTTTCAGTAATTGGCATATTTTCGGTATAAAAAGTCGTAATTTGAAACTGAAAATAGGTGTAGAGAGTCTGAATTCGGCAAACAAATCATGCTCAGGAGTCACATTTCCGGCATTTCAGATATTTTGAAAACTGCAGAGGGGGTTTGTGCATAATATGACCCATCGCCATTTTCAGTATTTGGCATATTTTCGGTATAAAACGTCGTAATTTGAACTTGAAAATAGGTGCAGAGAGTCAGAATTCGGCTCAAAAATCCCGCTTAAGGCCCATGGCCATTATATCCTTCAGATTGATATGTTAACTCAAGCCCCTCGTGTGGTGGTTGTCGTCAGCCTCTTTGGGTAGTCAAAATCACTTTTGATGGCAAGTCCTTTCCGTCTTTTGTTATTCTTGCAGGTGTCAGATGATTCATTCGGGAATGCATTCCTTCTTGTTTCTGCAATAGATGTTGAAAACTTGGTCATGGTCTCTTGTGATGCACCAGCGAGGTGTTCTTGTGCCCCTTGTGTGGAGTCTCAGGTCAGACTGCGCTTCTTCCCAACCTCACTGCATCAACTTGACTTGAACTGAACTCGCAGTTCACTGCTTGGCGTTTTCACCCTTCCCCTCCCAATCTTCTCATGCCGTTCAGTTCAGTGTCATTTCTCACCTCCTCCATCTTCTCTGTCTCCTGTGACCATCCATTTCCAATCCCGTCTTTCTTCTCACCCTCACCATGTCTTTTGGCCCTTCACTTCTCCTCACTACTGCCTTTCTTTTTCTCTTCCTCTGGAAGTTTGGGATTTTGAGGGTTCTTTTCTCCCCCCTTGGTACGTGTTGTTTGCTTTTCAGTCCATTCCTCGGGACGACACTTTTGCTGTGCATTCTTGGGTCTGTCCCTGGTCATTCTTGAATGACCACGGACAAGACCAACTCTTGGTTGATCCAAAGGGGTCCGTGGGATATTGATGCTTGGTTGGTCAGGCCGGGGGTGCATCATGTGTTGTGTCTGGTTGCAGCTTTACGTCATTACTACAGCTGCTGCTCGACTTTGACTTGTTCTTTCTTCGTGGCATCCTACCCTGTCTGTTTCCTTGGGGACTTTTGAGTGATGGTCTTGTCTCAAGGTCTTGTGTTTCCTGACTGTGGTTCGGGGTTAGTTTTTTTCGGGGTACCGGTTCTAGGCCCAGTGGCCGTGCCGTGTATGCTCTTCTGGTTACCAAGCCTTCGATTCTCGGTTTCGTGTCAGTTTTAGCCGTGTTTTTTTTTGTCAGGCAATGTGCCTTGCCCTTCATTCTTGTGTTTTTTTTACACCTTTTGACTCTTCATTTCTGTGGTGTGTTTTCCTGCCAGAAAATGTGGCAGGGCTTCCCCCGGGTTCATTTTTGGGTGCCCTGGGGTTCCTCAGATTCGTCTTTTCGGAGGTTTTCTTCCTCTCAGATTCGTTTGGGGGTTTGAGAGGCCCTTGGCACGTGCCTCCGGTGTGACCCGATTTTGCCTTTGGGTTGATTCTGGTTTTGTTTTCATTGGGATCCTCTTACCCTGCTGGGGCGTTTCAAGGTACGGTGCCTTCCTGGATGGCTGGTTGGTTTGGGCTCCCATCCAGTCCACGTGTATGTACACCAGAAGTACAAGCGAGGAGACTCACACCCTCTTAAGTTTCAGGCTGTATTTGATGATTTATCTGAGTTTTCTAGTGACGAAAGTGTTGTTGAGACTGACACTGATGAAGTTAGTGAATGTATTGTCTGCTTGCGAGGGGATTTGGTTCTTTCCCAGCTTGCCGGGTTCGGGGTTCCTGGTGACCTAGAGGAAGTCCCAGGTTCGGACTTGGATGGGCCTTGTTTGGGATTCTCGGGCGGCTTCCGTGTCTCTCCTTCCTGCAGCGTTGCTTCAGCTGCAGTCCCACCTTCAGCTGTTCCTGAGGGGGTCACGGGTCACTCGGCGGTTGATCGACAGCTCTGCGGGAGTTTGAACTTCGCTGTGCTACTCTACCCGCTTGGTTGAGCTTAGCTTCGGCGCCTGTTCTGCTTACTTCGGGGCCGTCCCTTCCACCGCTTTTGCGATCGCTGGGCTCGTCCTCCAGGGGCATTGTGTCAGTTGCTGCGTCGCCGGCTTCCTCTTTAGGTTTTTAGGGGTTCGGTGCTTCGGCGCCTTCCAGAACCCTTTCTCGATGTGTTCACAGACGCCTCATCTTTCGGCTGGGGCTTTGTGGCCAGTTCACACCAAGCCAGCCACAGGCGGTGGGCTCCATTGGCCTCACAACTCAGTGCGGGAGTTTGCGGCGGTGTGGCTTTCATTGTGGCAGATTCGGCGTGCTTGAGGATCTACGATCCACTTCCATTCGGACTGCGCCCCATTTGTTCATTGCCTGAACCTTGAGGGTCTCTTCAGTCTTTGGCACCTAGGGATGGTCGCTTCGAGTGGCTCTTCTGCTGTGTTCTCGGGGCATAGCTTCATGTAGTTGACATCCAGGGCATTTCCAACGTCTTGGCGAACGGCCTGTGTCGGTTCATTCCTCTGTCCGCAGAATGGGCGGTCGATGCCGACTTCTTCAGTTGGCTTTGCCAGACGTTCGGGCCCCCAGAGGTAGAACTCTTCACGTTGGTGTGGTCAAGGCATTTCCCAGTGTATGTCATGCCCTTCCCCGACTGCAATGCTGTTGCAGTCAATGTTTTTGGCTAGACTGGGTCCAAGTGGGGGTACCTGTACGACTTTCCAATGGTCCAGCTGTTGCTTTGGGTTCTGGCTCGTTTGGAGTCCTATCGGGGTAGGGTTCTCTTTTTGGCCCCATGGTGCCAGCCCAATCTTGGTTTCAGGTGCTGCTTGCCCAGTGTCCAAACCTGGGGCGTTTTCCGCCCCCGTCTCTTTCAACAGATCAGGGCCGGTGAGGTACATTGCTGGTTCGATCTGCTCTTCCGCTCTTCGTGTTTGATATTTTTTATGTGTGTGTATCACAACTTGTATGGTGATCAGAAGGCTTCTCTCATGGTGTTCTTCCTGTGTTTTTTTCTGCGGCAGTATGAAGACTCTTGGCATTTATTTCGCCACTTCCTTTCTATTCGTAGGTTGTGTTCTTTTTCTGTTCATGTTTTGTCCTTCCTTTCTTGGCTTTTTCAGGGTCGACATCTTATGCCAAATACTGTACTGCCGCCTCTTATCGTACGGTGCTGGCGAAGCCGCTCCAGCTTGCGTTCGGGGTGGCTGTTACTTCAGCTCTATTCTGTAAGATTTCTTGTGCATTTTTCCACCACCGGCCAATTCATGCGCCGCCTGAGCCATCCTGGTCATTGAATCTAGTGCTCTCTCTTCTCTCTTCCCTCGGTTTGTTGTGGCCCCTTCGGTCTGAGATTGTTTTCAAAATGCTTTGTTTTTGTCGGCTTTGGCCTCTGGGGGGTCAGGTCAATGAGCTTCATGCTCTGTCTGGCACAGGGGTTTCTGCACTTTCGGTCTTGATGGACGTTTTGTTCGTTTGCAGCCGTCTCCTTCTTTTCTGCCAAAGAATTAGACGTTGGGCTTCCGGAGGGGTCCGTGGGTTATTGATGCTTGGTTGGTCAGGCAGGGTGTGCATCATGTGTTATGTCCGGTTGCGACTTTACGTCATTACCTGCGCGCCTCCTGGGTAAGTCCCTCTTTCACTTATCTTTGGATATCTAGCTCCAGGAAGCTGATGGGGCTGCCCACCAAAAGCCAGCATTGAATGTAATGAACCTCCATTTTCTGGGTGAGCCCCGGATGCTCCCTGGCACCCTCCTCCCTGTCGTTGGCGGTCATTCTTCCATTTGCGTTTGTGTTCTTCCGTTCTCCAAACTGGTGAGCAGGTGGCTGGTTCAGGTGGGCGGGGCCTCCCCCTCCCGAGGTCGGAGCAGGGGTAAGAGCGAACGAGCGACTTGTCCGTTTAATGACAATTTACTTGTTACCTTGTTTTTCTTGAGGAAAGTTCTTGGGCTCTGTTCGGTCTTAGGTTGCAATTTTCTACCAGTTGAGGAAAGTTTTGGGGCGCCTACCTTTCTGGGTGCCTAACCCCGGTTGATGGCAGACATGAATATACTCTGAAAGAGAGTTTCACAGGCCATTGTTCCCTTGGCCTCTCTGAGGGAACCAGGGTTTGGCTCGTGGTTCCCGGTAGTCATAAGAACTCTATGTGACTGAAGCCCCAAACTAATATAGCTAATATCAATTCGATTGCTCTAGGCAGCCTTTGGGGCTCACCCAGAAAATGACGTTTCATTATATGCAATACTGGCTTTTTCCCTTCATTTTAACACTTGTCTGTAGTGAGACATCACATTGTCGTTAAAACATTTAACATAACAGCCTGCTACAGCTTTATCTGGGTGAGTCTTTTCAGCAAAACTTTGCAGTTCTTGCCATACTGCACACATTTTCTTAATTAATGAGGAAGGGACAAATATAAGATCATCATGTAATAGCCTAACATTTTCACGAATGATGGCTTCTGAAATGCTATTGTCTGTTGTTTGTCGTTTATCCAAAGTTACGTTAACTTTTCAACATTCTCAAGTGTTTGTGTTCTTTGCTTTGTTAGCGCTGTTACACCTTTTGCAACACTAGTACTCATGATTTCCTTTTTGTTAGCAATTAAGATGTGTATCGTTGACATAGATTTGCTATATTGCTTAGCCAGTGCAACCACACGCACACCGTCTTTATATTTACAAATGATCTCTTGTTTTTGTCGATCGGCATCCTCACAACCATCCTCTTAACTTGCACTTTACCACTGACTATCTTGGGACCCATAGCATGATATATAATAATAGTTTTTCTGTTCAGAAACAAAACAGCACAAAACAATGAATGAAATTCTTCAGAGAATTCAGGAGGGATCATCACTGGACAGGATAAGCTGGTAACTTGAGCATGCCTCGGGCCGCGTCCAGAAGAACCCATGCACCTGACCCATAGAAGTATCAACAAGCGAGTCGTACTCTGGAGCAAATGTTGTACACCGGGTCGATTTTTATGGCGAAATTACCGTCGTACACTGAAAAATTAATACTGTGGGGCATTCGTAGACCGTGGTTCCATTGCATACATATACATATATATGTATCTTACCTTCGAGTTGAATGTATTAAACCCCTTCCTTACTTAGTCTTGTCCAATACATCATGGAGAGCTAATAGATGCACACTCCTCTATTTGCACTGTTTTAATATCTAAACTGGATTATGGATGCTCTGCACCATGCTGTGTTGCACCTCGGCTCTTGTGCGTTTCATTGTCCCCTATGTTGTATGTGCCCCCTATGTATTTTGTATGGTGAAACGGATATCTCATTGCACCAGGATCGCCGAGATCACTCCTGCCTTTGTTACCTTGTGAGGTTTCTGCAACATCTTCACTCTCACTTTTGCCTTGCTTTGACTATTTCCTCTCCGGTGGGCCCTGTTCTCTTTCACCGCCTTCATTTCTCTGTTTGAATGTCTCACGAGCCTTCCTTTCAATTTGTGTTAATAATGTGTCTCCTCGTGTCGTTCCATCCTTACCTCCCTGGTAGGCCTCACTTGTGAAGTTTTGTAGTCTTTGGCCCATGTGATAAAGGGGCGTCTCAATGGGTGCAGAAAAGTTGTTCAATGTCAACCAATATTTTTTGACTAGTTGTATATGAAAAGGGCTGCAATTGTCCCATGTTTCAGTACTTCAGCGTAAATAGAAAGAGAGTTTTTTTTTTTTTCAACGTTTTTTTCACATTTTCAATTCGACACTTCTTCACACACGTTTCAGATATAATTATTCTGTGACCCTTTTCTGACACATTGGCATATAATAAAGGATTGGAAGTAAAAGAATTTCCAAAACATCTTTAGTTTTCCTAATACAAATGTTCAAAGTTCCCCCCCAAAATTATGCAAATATGGCATGTTTATTGCTATTATAAAATCAATAAATGAACTTAGAGAAACATGGATACTTGCACATGTAGAGAGAAGCCATACATTATATACTGTGTAAGATTCATGTAAATTGAATAAAAAATTAAAAAGTTTTGTCAACATTTGTGTCAATTGAAAAAAAAAACAAATTAATAAAGTCTAAGGTTCTAAAATCTGTGGCTGAGGTTGACATCAACCAATTTTCTCCAAAATTGGCATCCTTACAGATAGGCTTACGTACAGTAAGGTCCGTAAGTTTGATGCAAATCGCCCAAAAAAAAAAAAAAAAAAAAAAAAAATTGAAAAAAAAAAAAAAAAAAATACTTTTTTTTTTTCTCTTAAATTTTTTTCCAATTAAACTAATTATAATATTTGTTTAATATATGCTATTGTGATAGCAAAGAGTCATAGCTATGATTTCAGTTGACACTTTTGATTCATAATCGATTTTGACCATTTTGGCATAATTTTCACAACTACTTCATTATTTTTTTTCTCCCTTCCTATTTATGCTACGATGCTGAAACTTGGACCAGATGAAACACTTTTCATATAGAACTTGTCAAAAAAGTTTGATTGAAATCGAACGAGTTTTCATTTTTTGCATTTTTGAGCCAAACAGGATTGAGACGCCCCCTTAGGCTCTTCGCACTCGTGTCCTGCTGCCCTTTTCATAGATGGGTCCAAGTCTGCTGATGGTGTTGATACTCTGTTGTAGAAAATAATAATAATAAAAAATAATAAAAATTCCAGACCAACCATTACCTTGATCTTATCAGGAGAGGATCCTGAAGGTTCTTCTACTCCCTAAGCCAAGCCTGGGGCCAGGCTCGACTTGTGATAACTTGGTCCAACAGGCTGTTGCTTGCAACCTATATGTGCTGCCTACCTCCAGAGGCTAGCATCTTAATAGCTTCATGGCTGAACTTTTCTCTTGTCAACGCTCCTTTGTCATATTGCTTGACTCGTAGTGCTCTACTAGTTTTGGAATAATGGGGGGCCATCAGTACGAAAAAAATCGGAAAAAATCGTAATATTTTGAAAAATTTATAAAAATACTACGTAGTTCTGGCAACACTGTGGCGCAATCCCAATAATATTATGATATAAATTGATGTATTTATGGTGCTTTTCCATGCGTAAATGGTCAGAATCCGGCGCCCCGCGACTGTGGCGCGCGGAAGGTACTGCGTCGTATGTTCTAAATGTCAAATTTTTCGTAATAACGTCGGAAATAACTCAGTATGTATAAATATAAAATATACACTCGTTGGCAACTATCTCCTCATAGTGGGCGGTGACTCTGGTAGACACCAGCAGTGGCCTGTTGTCTCCTGATGAGTGAGGATGTATGTCGACGCGCTCTCTATTCTCGCTCCTGAATATTGCATTTCTTGGGTCTCCTGCACAATGACGTGTAGTAGGAAGAGTCACAAGATTAGAGCAGCAAATTTGGCACTCGCTCACCGTCTTTATCAAGAAAAGAAAGCTGCTTTAGCGCAAAGACGAGTAATATCTAGTGGAGGCGGGATCAGCTGTGAGGCGTGACGCACCCCGCCTCCTCACTCACCTTCCTCGACCCTCCTCACTCACCTTCCTCGACCCTCCTCACTCACCTTCCTCGACCCTCCTCACTCACCTTCCTCGACCCTCCTCACTCACCTTCCTCCACCCTCCTCACTCACCTTCCTCGACCCTCCTCACTCACCCTCCTTGACTAATGAGAATGATATAACTGATTGATACTTCAGTATAAAGGAGGTGATGCAGAAACCAACGACACTCACCACCAAGCCCAGACAAGCTCCTGAGGAAGGTGATCCCAGCTATGGGAGTGTCCTATTAGTGCCCATTGTGCAGTGCCACCTTGAGCACCCAAAATTCGGTCCAATTATAATAGGTTAGTATGTTTTAGTGTTATAATTGGATGTTTTTTAATAAATAATTGTAATATGGGCAGGCATATATATATATATATATATATATATATATATATATATATATATATATATAATATATATATATATATATATATATAATTTTTTTTTTTTTCCGTTTGTTATCAGGGAATTTGCATGGAACTTACACGCCTTGCTGAACGGATGCCTATCTGCAAGAGTGCCAATTATGAACGAAATTGGTCAACGTCAAGCTTGGCTACAGGTGGCCAAACTTTGATCTTATTTTACTCAGGTAAGTAATTTACAACTTCAAGGTGTTTCACAGCGTTCATTTTTTAATCAATTTTCATGAAAATTGCACCTTATATGTAGAGTTTGTGCTTCTACACTTATGTATAGCACGGTAGTCCAAAGTCCATTTATTGATTTTATAAATATTTATAAACATCATATATTGCATATTTTTGGAACGGAACTTTGAATAATTGTATTATTGCACTAAACACTTTTTTGATAAAACTGCTCCGCACAATCCTTTATTACATGCTAGTGTGATATCTAAGTGTTATAGAAATGATTTTAGTTGACACATGTGTTCCCTAAAAATTTTTAAAAATTTAAAAAATTCGATGCATAATACGTGTGTATTTTTTTTTCTCCCTTTCTATTTAGGGTGTGATGCTGAAACTTGGACCAGTTGCAGCCCTTTCTATAAACATTTCATAAATAAATTTACAAACAAATTGAACAACTTTTACTGTTCCACAAATTTGGCCCCTAACCCTATACATCCTGTGGTAGGAGAAATCCAATATTGTCTGTTTCTCATCTCTAGTTGATTTAAGCTGGTTGAGTTTTGCTGGGTTCCCAGCCATATTGGTATTTCCTTCAATGAGCGTGTGAACACTGCGGCTAAAGAGGCTGTACACATGTGTCTATTTCCTGAAATGGCATTCTCTATTCGTATTTCTACCCAGTCATTCATTCCATGATCTGTGCCCATTGGCAGGGTCGTTGGTATTCTGCTACTGGTAACAAACTGCGGGCACTCAAGGGTAGCCTATCCCCTTGACCCTCCTACCACCGTAACAGGTGGTGAGAACAGCTCTGGCAAGGTTACATATTGGCCATACATGTTTAACTCTCGGGCACTTAATGGAGTGCTGCCCTGCTCCTTATTGTCCGAATTGCATTGTCCCTCTTATGGACCTGCATATCCTTGTTGAATGTTCAGACTTTCAGAAAGTGTGTGTCTATCTTGCTTCCTGTTTGTCTTGTGCAGTCCCTTGATAGAATCCTTGTTGAATCCGATACCTTTAATATTACCCATATTCTGCGCTTTTGTTCTTGTAATGCATCCTTAGTGATATTTAGCTCTATTTGATAATTCTGCGTCTTTGATGGTGCTACATAGTCTCCTCGGCTTGATGCCTTCTTTTAATAATTACTTGCCAGAGTATGGGGTATCCTAGTCTCTCCAATTATTCGATAACTGTATAGGGTGCAGTGTGTGTGGGGTTGTGATGCACTGTATTTATACAGTGGGCACTGGATGAGCGAGCTCTGAACCCTGTCTGCAGTGCAAAGGACAATGCCCTGAAGAACATGCACGGGCTAGAGTCATCTTAGTAAGCTCATCATTCTACTCAACCGCCCTCTGGGGAGTGCAGATGTGAGTGTGGTCCTCGGGGGAGCTGCTAGAGTCTCTGTGATCGTGGTCGATGCAGGGGGAATGTGCAACATCCTAGAATCATATATTCCTATAATTGCCATTTAATTCCTCAGCCATGTGGCATAAAAATACAGTTTGACCCTTATGTTATCAAAGTATGCTGATAACAAGGCACTCTGATCCAGTTATCGTATGTTGATTTTAGTTATCACATGATTTTTATTCTAATTCTTTTCCTAATTTGAAATTAACAAGAATAGATTAAACAGCATAGATCAATGAGAAGAAATCACTGCAGGAAGAAAATTATTTATTTTGCCTGTAATTTACAACTAAAATATATATAATTCCTTGGTGAGTAGATGCTTATTTATGATAATATTTATTCATTTATTAGAACACACTAGACATGACTTGTGACGGTTTTTTATACTAAAGATTCAACCATTATTTTATAGTGTATATTGTAAAATGTATTTTAAAAAATGAATAATTTTCAGTGTATTATTGAAAAGAACACATCTTGACTTTATTAAATTGCATCTTGATTTTATTTTTATTATAGATTGTGTTTTATATAGTTTTCTGCGGTGTGGAAGAAAAACGCACTCAGAGTGGGGACTTGTTTATTTTATAATAGAAAATAACAATTTAATAATAAATAATAAATTTATAATAATAATTAATAATAAATATTATATGATAATAATATAATATTAATAATAAATAGTATAATGATAAGCAATAATATTAATGAATCAAATAGCTAATTAGGGTGAATGATAAATAATTAGTGACTGTAATGCATAACAATAAAGTATTAAAGAATATTCATAATGAATATTCATTATAATGATAAAGTATTAAATCAATTACAATTAATAGTTACATCTATAGTAGTAATTGAAATTTGCATTATTTGAATTTACACTAATTACAATTCATGGTAATATTTCTTAGCTATCTGCAGGCTTATCACTTTCAGGGTTCAGGCGGAGCACCACCAAAGATACCGCAAATGCTTAGCAAGCTAGAATAAGTGTCCCTGTGCGTCATCCCTTGGAAAAGAAACAGGGGATGCAGAGGATCCCGGGAGGAGGGTGGGCATTTTGTAAGTGGGGCTGCTGCGAGTGTGGTGTTGGGTGAGAACAGGGGTCGCCGAGTCAGCGGGCAAGGCTTAAATAAACACTGGCTCGTTGCGCGCGCAGCTTAGGCGGTTAGACGCATCCCCTAGACATACATTTTCTTCCCACAGAAAACCCGCCGCTTTGGGGGAAAAGCAGTGTTCTTAAATGAGTCTTGGAACACACAGAACTAGAATGGTATACATTATTGAAAACTTGTTAGAAATTGGATTTTTTTTTTATATTTTCATCAATATTTATTTATTTTTCACTTTATCTTACTAGAGTGTAATAAAGTGTGATTAACAAAATGTAGTTTTTATGTCATTTTTTATCCTAAAAGAGGAAAAAAGAGCAGAAAAATGGGTGTCATAGCCAAAGGTTAAGAGTATCTTCTCTGTAGGGCCCTTAATCTCTGCTAGTCGAATCTGAGTAGAGTTGGCATTTTTGGAGGCACAGCTCGACTCTCTGGGTCCTTTGACCCTCTGTAGAATC